>JAOTOL010001162.1:217500-316612 GCA_034440575.1 Imbricaverruca yamaguchii | reverse complement strand
GCAGGCTAATTCATGGAATGACACCAGAAAAGGCAGGTGTTGATACCGACATTATTTTCAGCGGCATCCGTGGCCAGGATCATAATCATCAGAGGCAAGTGGTTGGAACAAATGGATGGGCTGGTTGGATGAACTCCATCAGCCCTTTTACTGCCAACCAGTCTTATATGCATTTTCATCTCTCGGAAACATAAGCATGTTGGTTGACAATCTCTTCTTTTCATATCTTTCTTCCAGATGATGAAGACATACCACAACAGAACACTACACAATAAAAACAATAAATTCAAAACGCACGTGCATCGAACACAAGGTGTAAAGATAAAACCAAGCATAAACAACCTACGACGAAGCTATAAACAGCTGCGCTAGTTTATAACTCAACTGCGCCATCTATGAATTTGAGAAAATGTGTGCTCCTAAAACGCTGCATTCGTGATGGTCGTCGCCTAATTCGCAGCCTAACTGAGGATGAGATAAAATAACAGCTCAACACGATTCCAAAAGCACAGACGTGATACTATAAGATTAAGAAAGTGAGTTGAATTCGAAAATAGTTCCATTTTAAATGCATGAAACCATTAAAGCGGCCCAAAAGTGGTACCCCAGATGACGTCGGCCGCTCCATTCCGGAGCCGACACGCAGGAAGGCATGGCGATGAAAGGAGCTCGCTCCTAGGTTCGCGGGCGGATGTTGGGGGACCTTCATAAGTACCAAGTGTCACAAGTACCAAGAGTCATAAGTTCCAAAATATGCCAGATTTGGTTTCATAAGTTCCAAAAGTTGCCAGATAACTTCCAAAATACTCCAGACAGGGTGAATTCACAAGTACCCAAAGTCATAAGTACCCGGTTTCATAAGTTCCAAAAATAGTTCTGAATTCGACCGCTAGATGACACCGTAAACGCTCAGCGGCACAAGAGCTTACATGCGTGCCGGCAGACGGCAGCACATAAACAATAACAAACGGCTTCAAAATTGTTGCCATTTATTGTGAGCTAAGAAATCACCACAATTCCTGACGACTTTTTGGAAAAGGAAAAGCCGTTGGTAATTGGACACGTGGAAGCGCTCCTGCAGTTGCATCATGATCAAGTTCTTGCAGGGATGGTGCTCAGCCCTTTCATGAGGTTCTGCCACAGACAAGTGAGTTCGGTGAGGATGTATTTCTGCTGGTATTTCACAAGGCCAAAAAGATATAGATGCCCACCTACCTGCTTACATTGGTTAGGGAAAAGGTAGATATCTGAACATGTTCTGTTTAATGGACACCTTATTTGAGGCAAATACCTTTGAATATCTCCCACATGATGTTCAGCGCATAAATAAGAAAAATAAGGTGATATTCATAAATGAACAATGAACCTGTTTACAATCCAAATATTAAGGCCTGATCACACAGCTCTACCTATTCTTTGTTGGACCTGTTTACAATCCAAATATTAAGGCCTGATCACAGCTCTACCTATTCTTTGTGTATGCGCTAGCAATAATAATAATAATAATGACCTGTATTTTGCACCTTTCTCAGTACATATCTGGGCTACCATACAACACACAATTCCTTCATGCATACAGACCAGCAACACAACCAAACTGAGACAGCAACCACTGTGCCACATCTGCTCACTTCAACCCTGGGTCATGCACGTAAGCCTGATCAGCTCTTTCCAGTACAATTTATTCCAGCTGTGACCTAAATGTGTGTTTGATGTCAGCTTTACTGGCCACCAATAAATCCATAGATGCAAGTTCATATTCATACCTAATTTGAGCATGATTTTGTGCAATAATACCCAACCAAGCTATCTCACTCTTACATAGTGCTTTTATAATGGCATTGCTGCTGCCCATGAGGCTATGCACAAATAAAAGATGTCTACTTGCCACCAGCATGTGGCATGGGAGCATTCCAAAATCCAAACTGAACCAGATTGGGAATTTCCCAGTTAGGTTTCCCAATTTCCCAGTTAGGTTTCCCAAGTAGGTTTCCCAATGGGAAACCTACTTTTCAGGTTTGGAGTCAGCGTGCAAACAGATTTCCTGAGTACATTTTCAACTATGTTTTCATGGACATAATATTTTTTTATGCATGGAATCTATTTACCAGTAACCAAAGGAAAATAATATGTACCTAGTCAGTAGACTTACCTATGTAATAAGTAATGTACATTGTCATTTTTGGTCACATCAGCATGCAGAAACAAAGAAGTGGATGATGGATGGCACCACAAGACAGGGAGTTGTGATGATCAGCTCAGCTTCACCTCTTATAACTCACAGGAGCAATGTGCTTTCCTTTCACTGTTGGTCCAGTGCAAGGCTAGCTAAATGAAAAACAAACAAATAATTCACACTCCACCCTCAGCTCAGAGCACACACCTACCTACATATGCAGCCTATTTGATACAGACCCAATACCACTACTGCACCAGTACAGCACATGCCAGTTGGATGTGATAGCTGAATGCAAAGCAAAGGATCAGTCAACAATTTTTCCCACTACAAGGTGGTTCAGATGCAGGTTTCTGGAGACACATCACCAAATTTGTAGTCTGGAGGGCACTGTTCAGTGAGCATGTGCAAGGTTTGACATGTTGTTGGCATTTCTGTTGATTGTGGTTTGATGTGGTGTGTGTTTGGATGTTATCTGTGTGCTTGATGGTACAAAAAGTGGCTAGTTTATTTGGTAATCATAAGTAGAATAACATGTTAGGTGGATGTTTTCTTTAATCTTGTATTCCTTTTTAGTGAAATTTTTCTTCCTTCTGCATGTTTTTGTCAGAGTACATGAGGAATCCATTCTATCCAGTATGAACATGGAGTGCAAAAAATGTTTTAAGGGATGAAATCGCTAAAGAAGAGCCTTAATTCCCACCCTGCTTTCAACACACTTCATGATTGCGAGAATACCTAGGAACCTTGACTAGCCTTTTCAAGCAGGAGTGATGGGCTATACAGACTTAGCGGAAACCCCTTTCACATCCACAGTGTTCCACAATTCACACCCATAGAGGGGACAGTATATCTTAAACAGCCTAACTAGCATGAGCTTGTCTGCACATCCTAGCAGCACAGAGCATGTTTACCTGGTAATACAATGCATGTCTGGTCCTCTGCATATCTCTGCAAAGAAGGATTTAGGTATTATTCTAAACACAAAATTTGGGCATCAGAACAGATCAAGGAAGCCAGGAAGAAAGCACTGAGAATGCTCAGGGCAATAAATAGGAATGTATCATACAGGAGTGAGGAAGTCTTCAGGAAGCTTTACTGTGCATATGTCAGGCCACATTTGGAATACTATATCCAAGCTTGGTCTCCTAGCCATGAAAAGATTGTTGGCTTTTA
Organism: Imbricaverruca yamaguchii; assembly: GCA_034440575.1. Classification (NCBI taxonomy): domain Eukaryota; kingdom Metazoa; phylum Arthropoda; class Thecostraca; family Neoverrucidae; genus Imbricaverruca; species Imbricaverruca yamaguchii. The sequence goes on along the minus strand of JAOTOL010001162.1, from coordinate 313,260 downwards.
GAGAGAGTATAAAAGAGGGCTACAAAAATGGTTAATGGTATAAGCAACCTGGTATATGATGAAAGATTAAAGAAATTGAATATGTTTTCACTTAGATATAGAAGGCTGAGAGGAGATCTAATCGAGGTCTTTAAATTTGTCCATGGTCTGGAGAGGGGATATCTTGGGGAAGTGTTTGAATTGAACAGAAATGATGCAATTAGAGGTCATCAATTCAAAATTAAAGTTAACCACAGCAGAACAAGGTTAAGGCAGACTTTCTTCACCAACAGGGTAGTAGAACATTGGAACCAGCTGCCAGAAAACATTGTCAGTAGCAGCACATTGAACATCTTTAAAAACAGCAGACAATCATTATAGGAATACAGGGCTTGCTTTTCAGTATTACAGGGAGGGCTGATTGACAGATTTTGTGTGCAACTGGTTCAGTGTACAGAGTGCAACCAAGAATGGCCCTTGTGGCTCATAGTTGCACTAATCTTTTATGTCTTTATGTCTTTATATCTGCACAATCACTCATGTTGCATTCAATTTTGTGCCCCAGATATCTGAACTTCTGGACCCATGTAAGCAGTTTTCCACAGAGGAGTACTTGTGGCCCTTGGCAACACATCAGATGTGATGATGAGTATGGTCTTTGAGGGCAAAACACCATACAGACAGTCTTTTCAACATTAAGTTTCACATCCATTGAGGCCACAAAGGTCTCACATGACCTAACTAGCACCTGAAGTCCTGCCCTAGTGGGGGCCAGCAGAACAATGTCATCAGCATATGCCAGAACATTTACAGCATGCAGTCCAACATGACAACCCACATGAGTCTTCTGCAAATCATATAAAAGCTTATCTATGCACACATTAAACAGCAGAGGTCAGGTATTTCCCCCTTGTCTGACACCATTCTTAATAGAAAATGATTCTGATCTACTGTCAGCCCACCTCACTCCCATCTGTTGGGACCGATACCATGTAATTAGAAGTCTGAGGTATGCTGTCGGGACACCTGTCAGCTAGTATTTGAAAAAGCTTTGCATGACAAACTGTCAAATGCCTTGCTGGCATCTAAGAAGCAGGCATAGACTGGGCTACCCTGCCTGGCATAGTGGTGAATAGTTTCCTTCAGAACATATGTAGCCTGGGTGGTGGAGTGTCCGGCTTTGAAGCCAAACTGAGCATCATTCGTATGGAAAAATGGCTCCAGCCATTCTACAAGGATGAGCTCCAGCACTTCAGATATGCTGGTAGAGAGTGCTGCACTGCACCTAATCTTCCAGGAGCAGTGCTTAAGGAAACCATAAGGAAGTGATGTTCATTTTATTTTAAAAAATTGCAATTACACCAGCATTTTTTAGTGGCTACTAATAGCTTGCACCAACAACTACAATGAGGTAATCTTGCACAACAGCATTTTGGTGTCCAGAATATGGCACACCACTACAAACATGATGATCCCTTTTAAAGTTTCTCTTTGCAAGTGTCTAGAGGATTTTCATTGAAAGGAACTGTTTGAATATGGATAGATTATTCATTGTTGTGTTCAGTACACACAGTACAATTACTGGTTCAGCTGTACAGAAGTGGCAGTAGAGCTATTTGTTACATAATGCCTCAAGTGTTCAGAACCCCCCTCTTCTAGGTATGTACCTACTGCCAAGTCATGATGACTTGCAAGGAAACGAAACAAATGTGCAATGTTAAATCACACATTGCTTATAAGACTGGATAATTGACCCTAAACCCTAGATAGATTTAAAAAATGATAGATAAAAATGACCCTAGATGTCGACGCGCCCCTAAACTCCAATCCACCACCACCACCAGAACAATTGTAAAGTTAAAAACACCAACATAACCTAGCCTGACCTGTTTTTTTTAGACTAAAATTATTATGTCTGAATGATACCTTGAAAAGGTGGTACATCTGTAGTTACTGGTAACTTCTGATTTCTTGAAATTTATTTTTATGATGCAGTGTTTATGAATGTGGTACCAAGGTTGCTATTTAGGCTTCAAAGTACAGTAATTATAAGACATGTATATCGAGACCTATCTAAATATGTTTTGATACATAAGTGCAAAGTAGCTGATTTTGTCAGATATATTTCGTTGTTTTCTAATGTGGTTTGAATTAATTTGATGCTTTTATTTTCAAATTGTAACTACATTTTGGGACATAATTGCTTCAGGTTCATGTATGTATAGTTGTGTCTATACATGTGTTATAATTGCATCAAGAATTAATTTACCTCAGGACAAAAATGGTGGTGGGCTAGGTCATGATTAATATATGTTTAGTAGCCTAGCACGTATCTAGGTACGCATGGCGGATATGAATACGCAAATATGCGTATGCAAATGTACATAAGCGCAGATGTATGTACGGCAATTGTACGTAAGCACAAATGTACGCATGACAAATGTACGTGAGCGTAAATGCTCTGGAAAATGTAGGTACGTACGTAAAAATGCAAATGTACGTATTCACAAAGGTACGTATGCGCAAATGTACGTAAGCGCAAAAGTCTGATTTGCGCAAATGTATATGAGCGCAAAAGTGCGAAAGTACAAAATGTCATGTGCACAAATGTATGTAAGTGAAAATGTACGTATGTGCAAATGCACGTAAGCGTAATTTTACCTAAGCACAAACGTACGTTGGCGCCAAAGTATGTAAGCGCAAATGTATGCATGGACAAACGTACATATGCATCAGTACGCGTAAAATGCATATGTAATATGTAAGCGTAAAAGATGCAACAGCAAATGTACGTACATTTGAGCATACGTGTCTGCGTTTAAACACATTGCTTAGGTGCATATACTGTATGTACATTTGATATTACGTATATTTACCATGAGTGCATTTGTGATATGTACTTTAGTGCTCAGGCATAAAAAGTCGTGCTCATATCATAAAACCCACAATTCTTCCAACTATTTCACATCGGGAGTACTATTGGGGTGAGGGGAGGGTCAGAATACATGAAGGAAATGATCTGGTCCAAATGGATTTGGGGCACACTCCATATGGCCCATTTTGATAGTTTTATTTATGGGGGAACAAAGCCAACATTGTGGCAATTGTAAGTCATTATATAACTCATTTCCCCCAACAACATATAACGCTACGTACCTGGTGGTCACGCATAATGACCACATCCAACACATACAAAATGCCAATGGGATGAATGTGGGCAATTTGAGAGAATGGAATAAAAAAATATATTAAGATAAAAACGAACATCAGATGCAAGGGAAAAATGAGAGAATTGATCACCAGACAATGTCAGACCTAGCCCATTACTATGGAGGTCGGTTGTAAAGCGTTTAGATGGGATCATGTAATGCACAGTGACAAGTTGGTGATGCTATATGACCTACCAGCTGAATGTGTCGTAAAAGAACCCAAGGTTATACTTCTGTGCCCATGACTGTTGGTCCAGTCTCAGGCTGTTGCTGATGCCTTGGCTTTCTACAGAGGTTGATCCATAAATTTGTGTGAGGGCAGGGTGCCTTTTGGTATCTTTAGGCTGAAATCAGTTGACTGGGGAGGGGATGCACTGAAGCCTTCTAGAGACATAAGACATAAAGACATAAAAGATTAGTGCAACTATGAGCCACAAGGGCCCTTCTTGGTTGCACTCTGTACACTGAACCAGTTGCACACCAAAACTGTTAATCAGCCCTCCCTGTAATACTGAAAAGCAAGCCCTATATTCTTATAATGATTGTCTATGCTGTTTTTAAAGATGTTCAATGTGCTGCTACTGACGATGTTTTCTGGCAGCTGGTTCCAGTGTTCCACTACCCTGTTGGTGAAGAAAGTTTGCCTTAACCTTGTTCTGCTATGGTTAACTTTAATTTTGAATTTATGACCTCTAATTGCATCATTTCTGTTAAATTCAAACATTTCCCCAAGGTATCCCCTCTCCAGACCATTGACAAATTTAAAGACCTCGATGAGATCTCCTCTCAGCCTTCTATATCTAAGTGAAAACATATTCAATTTCTTCAATCTTTCCTCATATGCCAGGTTGCTTATGCCATTAACCATTTTTGTAGCCCTCTTTTGTACTCTCTCCAAAAGCCAACAATCTTTTTCATAGCTAGGAGACCAAGCTTGGATGCAGTATTCCAAATGTGGCCTGACGTATGCACAGTAAAGCTTCCTGATCACTTCCTCACTTCTGTATGATACATTCCTATTTATTGCCCCGAGCATTCTCAGTGCCTTCTTCCTGGCTTCCTTGGTCTGTTCTGATGCTCCCAGTTTTGTGTTTAGAATAACACCTAAATCCTTCTCCTGTTGAGTCACTGATAGCACTTGGCCACCCATCAAGTATGGAGCCTTCATATGCTGCTTACCTACATGCATGATTTTGCACTTATCAAAGTTAAATTTCATTTGCCATTCTTCGGACCACTTCACAAGTTCGTCTAAGTCTTTTTGCAGCGAGATATGCTCATCCTGACCTGTTATTGCTCTAAAGACCTTCAAATCATCCGCAAATTTCAAAACTTTACTGCTTAGGCCACTTTCAATGTTATTTACAAATATAATGAACAGTAATGGCCCTAGTACTGACCCCTGGGGGACTCCACTAAGAACATTTTGCCATGATGACTTTGTACCATTTAGCATCACTCTTTGCTGTCTATCTGAAAGCCAGAGAAGTGCCGATGCTCATGAGAATGGCACCACCTGTCCATGGGTTTGCTTAATCCATCCTTTTTTAACTGCAGTGATGCACTGTGATTCGTCTCTGTGTATGCAAGCAAAATTCCAAAATGCATACATATGTGCATACCCGCATATATACATGCATAAATACATGCATGCATGTGTATACCCATAGGTATGAAGTAGACAGGTGACCTTAGTTGATATCATATGGCATTTGGGGTTATGCTAAGACACACAAAGACGAATCACAGAGCAACACTGTGGTCTCTGAGGATGATCTAAGTGAAGCAGAATAGTTTGTGCATTAAAAGAAGTAGGCAAACACAAATAAGCCCTAAATTACATACACATGCACACTCACACATGCTTATATATATACATATGCGTGCTTATATATATGTATGTATATGTGTGTATGCATGTGTGTGCATGTGTATGTGATTTACGGCTTATTGTTTATTCGCCTATTTTTTTTAAATCCACAAACTATTCTTCACTTAGATCACCCTCAGAGACCAGTGTTTCCATGTGATTCGTCTCTGTGTGTCTTAGCATAATCCGAAATGCTGTATGGTGTCAACTAAGGTCACCTGTCTTCTGCATACTCATGGGCAGGATAATTATTTAAGTGTTTCATACGTTCATCTCCCTATCCCAAAAAAAGTTTTTCTTCCGACTTTCGGCAAGCGATGCAATCAGCATCCGTGCTGTGCTATCCAAAGGGGGATGCAGTTAACATTGAAGAATGTTGATGTCCATATGTTCGATATTATGTCCATATCCGCTATCCTATTGTATATTTATTTTCACAATCCCTCGTGTCAAACTGAATAATGCTGCGTATTGTGTCTTCTTGACATTGTGACATAACTTATACAGCTGAACCGTGCCCGGCAGGTGTGCAGCCCGTATGCGCTATACGGTGTCCGCGACTGCTGTCACGCGGTATGCGGCTGCAGGATCATTGGCACAATCATATGATGCCAGCTTCAGTGAACGCATGTCATACAGTCATATTGGCAGTGAGAGGAAATAACGTGGCTGCACCAGCAATGCGCTGACATCCTACAAGCGAATCGTCACAGGGCGTACGCTTAACGTTCGCACGGTCAGTTAGCCAACATGATGCGGATGCATCGTCACTGATGGTGTGTCAAAAGGTCGGCAGTGCCAAGAAACGTCTTCTGACGCGGCGTCGATGAGAGCGAGCCCTGGGACTGAATCGATTGGATCACACGTCGCACGGCTGATGTCTCCGTGATCGCACGCCACCTGACGGAAGCGTTGTGGAACACCATCGCAATGCCAGTGACAGGAGCCATCGTTGTACGGTTGCAACATTAGTGAGCGAACGAGGACGCTGTACCCGCAGCGTCAGTAGATGTATAAACCGTAGCGTCAGAATCCGTCGTCAAGTACTCAAAGCGTTATTGAGTGCAAGTCACATTGGTGGTGGCATCAGGGAGATGCGCTGTAAGGTCCTAGCATTGTGGAACATGACCATGTGGCTGATAGCGATCGACCCGTCATGTCGCAACAAACACGGTGAACATGATCGCACGTGCTGAGCTAGGGTTACCTGTGGCGTGAAATACAGTAGTATTTTCGTCTACCACAGATCACACCCATTGCGAAATGAAATGGTTACCTTGGCAATGTATTTGATTTGATTCGTTCGTGATGTGCCGTACCTGTGGACAATTTATTCCGGCTTTCGGCAGCGATACAATCAGCATCCATGTTGTGCTATCCAGAGAGTGATCTAGTTGATATGGAACAATGTTGGTGTCCATATGCTCGATATTATGTCCATATCCGCTGTTCCATTATATATTTATTTCCACCACCCATCGTGTCAAGCTGAATAATACTGTGTCTTGTGTCTTTTTCTTGACCTTGTGACCTAGCTTATACAGCTGAACAGTGCCCGGCAGGTGTGCAGCTCGTGCGCACAATGCGGTGTCCGCGTCTGCCGTCACACGGCATGCGACTGCAGGAACATTTGGCACAGTCATATGATGCCAGCTTCGGTGATCACATGGCATATATATATATATATATATATATATATATATATATATATATATTTTTTATATATATATATATATATTAGTTATGATGGAATGTTGCCGTAGCCGTGAAGGGACTAGAGCATTTCGCCGTATTTGTGCGTATAACGTGAGCTGCAGCAACTCCGCGAAGCTTTAACACCAAGGGGGACATGTACCGAATATTAGTGTGTTGCACTTCACGATACCCTGCTGTTCACACCAACCTGTGATGCTTCGGGTTGCTATCGTATATCCATGTGTCAGGCTAATAAAGCTGGATATCTACACAAACAAAACAATCCGTGACCTTCACCCAGGTATGTCGTTTTATGAAAATGATTGGGGTGGCTCAAGTGTCCGAAGATATGGACGGTGTCCTCGCAAACACACTGAGCACATAAGCACGTAAAATGCTATTGCGTGTTGATTATAAGCCGCATTATTTGACTAAGACATATCGAATGCAATATATGAAGTGCATCGCGGTATGAAAAGACGCAGACATGTTTCGCATTTCTCAGAAGGTTTTGAATGCACATCCGATACGCGGAACTTCTCGGTTGACATTCTACCACACCATTCATCACTAAATCCAACGGCAGGGCAATCGTGATGGGGCCCCTAAACCGACATGAGAGGCCTCGGACCAATGTGAGAATCCCTGGACTGACATGTGGGGCCACATCTCCACATGGTGGCCGATGTGACGAATTATAAATCATCGGAGAGGAAACGAGATGAACTCTCAGGCGGTGTAATGTTTTCGGAGATATGCGCTCCAAACTACCTTGATAAATGTCACAAAGACTAATACCTGCTATGGTGCTATGCCGTCAGAAACTACACGCAGTTTTCGGAGCGCATCCCATCCTTGTGAGACCATATTTTCATTATAGGAACACTTCCACCTACAGACGGTGCACACAAATTATGGGTGCCAACCTCTTACCAAATCTTAGATCCGCCGCTGGCCATGTTATATTGATCTTCGATTATTGCGCGTGTATCATCATACAAAAAAATATCTCGCAAACGGATAGGGGGAAACCCTCAACATGCGTCATAAATATGCCGTATTGCAATAAACAATAATCGTGGCAGCATCCAAGGGCTTCGACCTACACCTTTTATGTAGCCTTAAACTAATTATGGTCGATTCCTCGCCCCGAAAGCCAGGTAAAGCGTGCTTCACAGGACTCCCGGGCGAAAATAGGTGTCCGGAATCTATCGAACGTCCGATAGAGTCCTTATCCACGCGTTCGGAGAGCGTCAACCATGTTTTGTCCGTGCGTCGGCTTAAGTGTTGGTGTGTCAAATTCGCGGCAAATATATACATATACACTATGTGACTACGGCGCGGGACAAAGACGATTTTCTACTTTGACTTTGCTATAATATCCCTGTAACCTCAACGCTTATCGATTACCGGGGGGCGCTTCCTCGAACCATGCACCTAATTGAAGTGATAAGCGCAATGATAGCATCGATCTACCAAGTAACTTAGAATATTGAATAATTAAATATTATAATATTCTGTCCGTCCGGGAGAATATTTGCTTTACCCTTTGGGATAATAAATATATATGGTGTCAGAAGGATTCTTGGTCATCCGGACAGCTCCGAACGGCTAACAGGAAGCAAACTTTCGGGCGGGATATGGGTGTCACTTTGTGATATTGGCTAAGGGGCCAATTTACCTTTCATATAGCATGTGTCTCCGGATAGGCTAAACAAAAATCGTTGAGCGCAGAATGGGCATATTCCGAGCTTTCTTAATTTTCGGCTCTACAGGCCCCATAGTTAAGAATATGTCTGATTGGGAGAGGGGGAAATCAATCATTGGGGAGGGCAAACTAATGATTGGATGGGGGATCAGTGCCCATCGTATGTAAAGTGACACCTTTGGGACAGGGCATAGATTCTTGAAAATGAATTGCCTTCCGGGCAGCATGGAACGTAAACACAAAAACGAGCGAGTAGACTCCTGCAGGTCCCAGCAGTGGTACTGTCGTTTACCCAGTGCTACCGCCGAATCTGTGTCTAGTGGAAACGTCCCGAAAATATGTTGATAAAATACGTGAGCAAATAAGGCGCTCGTGTGACCTCACGGTACTATAATTCAATAGGGCATCGTCGGGAAAATCGTGGGATGAAGTCATAAAGTGTTGAGGCCAAGTGAGATCAACAGGGGCGTATCTGGGTTAAGCCTATATATACAAGATTATGTGAAACAGGAAAAACGTACACCGAAAAAAAACACCCAATCAAGATTACATCGCGAGTTCCACAGGCACTATCTACCCGAGTACATCCACACCACATCCCCACGATATCGCGCAACACGAGTGGTCTAGTAACACGAGCGCGAGTCACACGTAATACCCGCATGGATGAGTCTTAGAGCAGCGGATGCGACCCAGGTTCTGTCAGGGTTCCAGGCCTCAACTGTTGTTGGCAGAGGCGGGTCTATTAATGTTGATCGTGGCAGGGCATCCCACCAGACGTGAAGAAAGAAAGTGCATGCACTGAACACTTCTGGGATCAGGACACATCACACCGCAATAACGGCACCATAAAGGAGATCTTGGAATAGTGATCGGCAGGTGGAGAGGAATTGTCTGCGGAAAAGAAAGCCTTTTCTCCTCTTGGAGAGCGCCAACGGTTGAAGAAGTCGTTGACGTACAGATTCACATTTGTTTTATCGCCGTAAGTTATATCTATACCGTCAATGCAAGACGAAGTTTTGACTGAATAACTCAGCTTGGGTGCGAATTATCAATTCTGTTCGAAGCGCCCTAAAGCCCAAATAACTAACTAACACGGCTGCTTATGAACGTCCCTCTTAGCGTGTAGGGTCATGCTGGTTAGCGCGTCAAAGGCCACCTGCGTGCCAATTTTGAAGGAAATCTGGGTAGTCTGACCCTGTCATTTGACTTTGAATGACTCATGTCTTGATGAACTCTTTGGTTCCATGCTCATGCGATCAGCACATCAAGATCTACCTGTGTGTTTTAAGGAAATATGAGCACTCCGATTTCCGTGACCCTGGCCTTTGGCGTCTGTTAACGGCTATTTATGAGCACTCTTCTTAGTCTTTATGTGCATTATGTGCCTTTATCAGGATATGGAGGAGTATCTGCATGTCAATTTTAACGAAATCTGAGTAGTCCGACGACGGTGACACTTGTACTTTAACCCAGCATATCTTCGCTGCGTATTGTAGTACGATTATATATGGTGTTCATCATGATTAGAGTATCATGCTCTATGATCCACGCACAATACTCAAAAAGCAACATAACCTTACTTCCAGATTTTTTTTCGTTTGCATCGCTGTCCATCATATCTGCACCGAGAATGTATGAAGAAATCCCGACTCAAATAGCCCAGCTATTTATGAACGCCCCTCTTAACTGGTACTTAGATGATGACCAGGACGTCATATATATATATATATATATATATATATATATATATATATATATATATATATATATATATATATATATATATATATATATATATGTGTATATATATATATATATATATATATATATATATATATATATATATATATATATATATATATATATATATATATATATATATATATATATATATATATATATATATATATATATATATATATACACATATATATATATATGTATATATATGTATATACATATATACTTATAATTTGTTATTATATTGTTATTACCGGACACTGACACTGAGGTTGGACTACTCACATATCCATCAAAATTGCACACGGGTAGGCCACGTACTAATGTCTCACGGCCACATGCGACCGCATACGGCTTCTTTCCGAATTAGCTCGGTTTATTACTGGGACCCTGTCTGGGTGTTGGAATTTATGACTCTATGGCTAATTTTAATGTCATTATGTAACCGTATTAGATGGTAGAACGAACTTCTAGCGATCTGTCACACGCTTATATCAGGCCACCACAAGCTATACACGGCATTTGAGAAAGTTAAAAGGCCCCTCTCGGCTTTGGATGTCCGACCAATAGTCGCCGTCTAACTTCATCACCTGTCTGATTTAGTTAAGGTTTAACTTCACCTCGGTTTTTAGCCATCAATCTGATGCCAATGCCAAAGTGGCATCAATCTGATTTTTATTAGCATGAAGAGGGGGCAGAAGATAGTAAATTGCATGAAGGATATTATCCGATAATGCAAGACATTGCATAGCAGAAGATATGACACTGGACGCCTTTGCTGTTGCTAACAGCGTTGATGCCATTGACGCATATGTCTGCCTTTGCTAGAGGTACCTCCCACGGATAGCTTATACATGGTATATATATATATATATATATATATATATATATATGTGTGTGTGTGTGTGTGTGTGCATGTGGATATATATGTATATACATATTCCTAGTAAACATGCCGACAGCGGCTCGCTGTCAGCTGGTGAGTGGAATGCTCGCCAATTTCGACATGCAGCCGACACCTAGCTGACATCCAGCCGACGGCAGACTGGTCCAGTCGGGCGGCACGCCGCGGGCCATGGTAGCATTGATACGGCAGACCCGTGATGGCACCGTCTGACGAATTCTCCCACCAGAGTCAGATGTTGCCTGGTACAGAAACTGTGAAACTGCCGGAAGATGACATATTTTCCCGAAGTTTTCCAACATCCCAGGAGGATTCGGGCCTCGGAACTCAGTGGCGGCGAAGCCTATGCACAACCGCAATAACTATAGGTATTACAGACAAGGACATTGATGCCACTCCTATGCTCTTCCGGAGACCAATGGAAAGTCATATGCATTCGTGGTATTCTGTTACTAAAATGTACTCTGGAGTAACTGCCCGCATCCGTTAATCCAATCACTGCCCACCTCTCGCTGCGCGAATTATACAGGCCGTCATGCGAGCCGGTTGACATTTGAATTGGTTACTTGGCGCGCAATGTAACGGCTTGCGCGTCAACGACTTGACCGACGTACTAGCGGCCCACGTACTGTTTTGACTCAAAAATGAATTTTCGCCGATAAGCACAGCAATGCTGTTGTCCAGAGAGCTGATTTCAAGAAGAGAGAGAGAGAGAGAGAGAGAGAGAGAGAGAGAGAGAGAGAGAGAGAGAGAGAGAGAGAGAGAGAGAGAGAGAGAGAGAGAGAGAGAGAGAGAGAGAGAGAGAGAGAGAGAGAGAGAGAGAGAGAGAGACAGACAGACAGACAGACAGACAGACAGACAGACAGACAGACAGACAGACAGACAGACAGACAGACAGACAGACAGACAGACAGACAGACAGATAGACAGACAGCCAGACAGACAGACAGATCGCAAAAAACAATAGCATCATATATTCAATTAAAAAGGGAATATGCCACCCGTTCCCCAATTGGGCAGTAACTCTTCACGTTACGTTCCTAAAACTTGGACCCGAATGGAATGAACGTTTATTTTGCATGCTTTGGCACGGGTCAATCAATTCTATAACTTTCGATTTCTGCCCTTCTGCAAGGGGTGCTTCCCGAGAACCAATTTTGAAAGAAATCGGAGGCGTCCAACCTCGATGACATTTTACTTTTGACCCTAAATATATCTGTGGTGTTGTGTAATACGTCTTCTTGTGTTTGCTCATGTTAATCAGGATGCCGAGCTCTACCAGTATGCTGGCTTTCATGATGTTCCACTGGGAAGCATCAAGTATTGATTTAGCTTGACGTGCAGTTTGCCATTGGTGTTTTGTTTTTAATCGCTGCATGAACACACCGGGAAATATTTTGGCCCAATAATCCAGCTGTTCATGAAGGCCTTTGTCAGCCTTCATGCTCAGGACCGTCAGCGCATCTTGGACTATATGTGTGGCAATCTTGAAACGATTATGAGAGATCGACCTTAATGATCCCGACTTCGACCTTGAGTATTTCAGCTGTTTACGAACGCCCCTCTTAGCCTGTATACTCATGATGTTCAGTGCATCAAGTACTACCCGTGCAGCAATTTTGAAGGAAATCTAGACGAGGCCGGTCTCGATGGCCCTTGGCCCTTGGCTCCGGAAATCTCCGTAGATTTTTGTGATAGGGCTTCTTAAATATGCTCATGATAATCAGTACACCAAGCTCAACTGGTAGATTCTCGGACAAATGTACGCATGACGATACACCTAAGTAAATGTAAGTAAGCAAATGCACGTATGCATAAAGGTACGTATGACAAATGTACGCAAGATACGTCAGCGCAAACGTACGTACGCGCAAATGGACGTCCGTGTAACCGAGATATATCACTGCTGTTATTTTAATATATGTACGTGATCCAAAAATACATCATCGCAGATATGCGTAAGCGCAAATGGACGTAAGCGCAAGCATAAGTATGCGTAAGTGTACGTAAACGCAAAAGTACGTTAGCATAAATGTATGTAAGCGCAAATGTACGTATGCGCAATTATATATCAGAGCAGATATACGAATGCGCAGAAGTACGTAATCGCAAATGTACGTACGCGTGTTTGCGAATATGCGTCAGCGCAAAAGTATGTCAGAGCAAATGCATACAGGCACATATGGACGTATGCGCAAACTTACATGAGGCAGATGAACGTAAGTGCAGATGTACGAAGGCGCAAAAATACTCATGAGAAATAGATGAATGGCAGATGTACACAAGAGCAATTATGCGCATGGTAAAGGTCCATAAGTGAATATACGTAAGCGCAAATGTGCGTATGGCATACGTATCCAGCCAAACGTATGAAAACGTAAAGATACGTATGCGTAACTGTACGCGCATTGGCTTATGCATACATTTACTTTACGTACATGTGCGTTTACATACTTGTACGTTTACGTACATTTGCTCTTATATGCCTTTATTCTTACATACATTTGCACCTACGTACATTTGCGCATATGTACCTTTGCACATACGCTCCTTTACGCATAGGTGCTTTTGGAGATTATGTACATTTCGCTTACGTACATTTAGACATGCGCATAATTGCACATGTCTGTATTTGCTCTTAGGTACATTTGTGCTTACGTACATCTGCGCATACATACATTTGTGCATGCGCACATTTGCGTATACGTACTTTTGCTCTGACGTGCCTTTGTTCATTCGTACTTCTGTGCGTACGTACATTTACGCATACGTACAGTTGCACATCCGTACATTTGCGCTTGCGTACATCTACGCATGCGTACATTTGTACATGCGTTCATTTGCGCATACGTGCATTTGCCATCTGTACTTTTGCGCTTGCGTATAATTACGAACATGTTATGCATACGTATATTTGCGTCTCCGAACATTAGAGCATACACACTGTTGCACTTCCGTACATTTGCGTATACGTACATTTGCGCTTAACCACATTTGTCATACGTACATATGCGCTGACGAACGATTACCATACGTACATCTATGCCTACTTACATTTGCTTCGGTACATTTCAGTATGGACATCTGTCACGCATACATTTGCTTTACGTACATTTGTCCGTTTACCCTACCAGTATGCTAGTTTTCACGATGCTCCCCCTGTAAAAATGAAATTTCAATGTTGCTTGATGTGCATATTGATATTCGTTTTGTGCTATTAATCGCTACATATGCACACCCAGAAATGTTTGGACACAAATAATCCAGCCGTTTATGAACGACCATCTTGGCTTGTATGCTCATCAGGGTTAGTTCATCCTAGAATAAATGTGTGCCTATTTTGAATGAATTATAAGAAGTCCCACCCCAATGACCCCGCCCTCTGAGATTTTATGCTGATGATGGTCAGTGCATCAATTACTCCGCGTGTACAAACTTTGAAGAAAATCTTAATAGTCCGACCTCATTGACCCTGACCCTTGACACTGAATAGCTCAACTGTTTAGCAACGCCGCTTTATCATTCATGCCCATGGTCGTCAGTTAGTCCTTGACTACATGTGTGCCATTAACAATATATATCAGTGGTCCGACTACAATGATCTCGACCTTTGATCTTGAATAACTCAGCTGTTTATGAACGGCCCTCTTAGCCTTTGTGTTCATGATGATCCGTGCATCAATTATGACTATTCCACCAATTTTTAACGGAATCTGAAGAATCCAACCTCAATAACTCTAACCTTTGACATTACATATCTCAGCTGATCGTGAATGCTCCTCTTAGCTTGTATGCTCATGTAATTGGTGTATCGAGTACTACCCATCTGCTAATTTCGAAGGAAATCTCGATGACCTTTGACCTTTGACCATGAATATCCCAGTGATGTTTTGCAATGCGGCTTCTTCTTGGGGACGAGTGGCCTAGGGGTAAGTTACTCGTCTCACAATCGAAAGGTTGTGGGTTCGAGTCTCACCTGTCACTACTCTTCGCCCGCGACCAATCGGCGTGAGAGATTGGCGACGCTACATGACTCAACGGTCGATGTGTCGTAAAACCTATAACCAACCAGCAATGCGGCTTCTTGATTGTGCTCACGATAATCAGTGTACCGAGGTCCACCAGCATGCTCGTTTCCACGATGTTCCACATGTAGGGATCGAATATCAATCTAACTTGACGTGCAAGTTAAAAAAGAAAAGCTTTGTGCTTTGAATCGCTGCCTTGGTACAGGATAATTTTTCCAGGAGAGGTTTTGATACACATAATTTTGCTTTCATGAACGTCCCTTCAGGTTTTATGCTCATGGTCATCAATGCATTCAAGAGTACATTTGTGCCCATTTTGAAGGAATTATGAGGAGTTCACGACCTGAATGACCCAGACGTTTTACCTGGAATATCTCAGCTGTTTAAGGGCGCCCTGCTTAGCTTTTAGAGTCATGATGATCAGTTCATCAAGTACTGCATGTGTACCAATTTTGAAGGAATTCTGAAGAGTCTGTATTTCTTAGATATTCGGCGAATTTGCGAAATGAATATGAATATGAATATGTCGTCACTTTGACAAATTTACGGCAGGCTGGAACTAAACCAGCGGCATTCCTTTGTTTGGGGACACTTAGTTTTTCTAAACACAAAATCTATATAATTTGTTGAGAATTTCCCGGCTCAAGAATTTGGTAGCCTTTTTGAAGCACACAGCAAATGCGGCCTGCCATCTGTCGGCACGCAAGTAAGCTCTGGTGCATAATACTTACGTTGTCATCTAGCGGTAGAATTCAGAACTATTTTTGGAACTTATGACACCGGGTACTTGTGAATTCGTCCTACCCGCAGATATTCTAGAAGTTATCTGGCAGCTTTGGAACTTATGAATCTTGGTACTTATGACATTGGGTACTTGTGATACGGACCCCACGGTTTGACCGACACCATCTCGCCGACATGGACGATCTCGGCAACCGCTGGCTCGATCTTCATGGAACCTACACCAAACGATCGCCAGGCTGCCAGAGGCGTGTGGTTTGGACTTTCGTGACCTTGGGGCATGTCAAAGGTCACCAAATATCAGGAAAAAAAAACAAAATTTTGGAATAGTAGACATGGCAGATCTCGGCAACCGCTGGGTCGATTCCAATGAAACCTTCACCAAACGAACGGCCGTGTGTCGGAATTCAATCACAATTTTTGGCTTCTATAATTATTTAAATGCTATTCACTTGCTATCTAATTTACAGCACTCACCAGGAACTAACGAATATCTATTTCTATGACGTCAGTTATGATACAATCAACACTTGTTTTGTTAGCAACTGACTCCAATGAACGTTTCACTTCAACAACCTTTGAGAGTTCTCTTGGCCCACATGTGTGGTTTGCGGAGTTGTTGCTTATGTTAGTATAAGGCTGATTTTCGACATTTTCCGGATCTTTAATGGATGTATATCTGAATGGAATATTATTTAGCGGTAGCAGTTAACCAATTCCGAATAAATTACAATGTTCACTTCTAATTTTTCAAAATTTAATTATTTTTTCCATTGTCAGTGTGCATGTCATGAACAGTGCAATTACTATTGTCGGTAGTTGTGTTAAGTAATTTTAGCGTTCATTTAGTGAAGGTTTCAAGGGAATCGACCCAGTGGTTACCGAGATCGGTCATCTCGGTAAGCCAAGAATTGTGTTTTTCTGCGATTTGGTGACCTTTGACCCGACCGAAGGTCACGAAAGTCCAAACCGCACGCCTCCGGCACACGGCCGTTCGTTTGGTGAAGGTCTCATTGGCAGTGTCCTAAAGTTACTTCACCATTAACTGTGTGGATGAAGGAAGAAGCTGCTTGGGAATAGTGAAAGATTGGAAGAAAATAAAGGATTGCCACTTAAGGATTAAAAAGCAGAATGCCTTTCACTTCGGTCACATACATTTTACATTATTTAGCAGTTGTGTGCATGACTGTGCATACATCATGTTCCAAAATGGTAAAAACCAAAGACGAGGATGAAATACCACAACTCCATTAACTGTGCATTTCCAGGCCACATGGTGAATTATTTTACACTGCTCATTAGAATCAACCCAGTGGTTACTGAGATAGGTCATGTCAGTGAACAAAAAATTGTTTTTCTGTGATTTGGTGACCTTTGACCTGACCTTTGACCTGCAAATAATTGAACAGAAATTGGCTCACTGCAAAGTTCCTGCTTTCTGCTCTTTATTACAAAAAAAAAAACTGAGCATTTCACATCTCAGATGCCACCTGCCATCATCTGTCATCTCAGTGCTCATCAATGTCTTGGTCCTCTCTCAGATCATGTGCTGCATTTTGATGTATGGAAATATTACCCAAGATAATATGTCTCTGATTAAAAATGATAAACTATAGAGGAAAAGTTATTTTTGAATGAACTAAATTTTACCATGTGATGTATCTGTTAGTGTCTTGGCTGGGTGAACACTGAGAACTTGGCCTCATACCATGTGATTTGCCTACTTCACAAGGTGTGCCAGCTGCAGGAGCCTGTTTCATTAGCTGGCACCATCTCAACAATCGCCAAGCACTGTGACTATCACACCCACCAGGACCAGGATTTATATGTCCCCAGATTGTGAACAAAGATGGATGGGCACTGCTTTTGTTCCAGAAGTCATGCCCTGTATGCCCTGTTTGATGAACTACTACACAAACTGATGGCAACTGCCAGTTCCCATGTTTGGTCACCACCTTAAGCAACATTTGTGCATGAAACAGGTCAGATTGATATGATCTAATTCCTGACTTCTTATCATACTCTCTGACCTCTTGTCAAACTTGCTGACTTGTTAGCATACTTGCAGACTTCTTATCATAGCACAATTCCAGGCTCTTTCTATGCAACTGGTATGAGGATTGCTATATGTTTTATGTGTACCTGTGACAACCCTTCTTCCCCATGGCACTTAAAGCTCAACAATTGGCTGTAATAGCCATGAGTGTACTGTGTATGGTCTAAATGTCTTTTTCTTTTTCTTTGTCTTGGCATATCTTAATTTGGATTATATTTAGGGATCCTTTATTTGGACAGCATTTTTGTGATTCAATTTGGAGACTATGTTGTTTTTCTGTCCATAGCAGCAAAAGCCACTTTTGTACTTTCCATTGCCTTCCAGTAACTTTGTCAAATATGAATGATATTGTACTCATTGTCAAGAGCAGCTTTCCACCATCCAGTGTAGAAATGGAGGTGATAATTTTATCAAGATAATAATGTTTTGAACATGAAAAATCCAGAATCAATCTGTTTTTCAACCCTGAAGTCCATTCTCCATTTTTCACTCAGAATTGCAATCCCACAAAACAGTATGAAATACTCAACATGTTCCATTGTAATGTTATTTCTCCATACATGCATTCCCCTCTCTGAAAAGCCATTGATCCTCCAGGCACATTTTACTCCTCATGTTGAGAATCAGTCACCATCACTGATATGCAGATTTCCATTATTCACACTATGTTTATCCCTGAATTGTCTTGTCACATGTGGGAATCAGGTGTGTAGTATGCTGAAAAATCCACATTGTGGGTTATATATAATGGTCATATTTTGAAACTTGGAAAGAAGCAATGGTACATATACACATATGTACCATTGCTATGTACAAGTATATACATATGTGCTATGTCCTATGTTCTATGTAGCAAAAGACCTTGGCAGTCAATGTGCCCCTAAACTCCAATCCAATCCAACTATGTATGATGTACATATGTGATATGTACCATGTACATATGTGCTATGTACTATGCACATATGTACTATGCACACATATGTACCATTATACCACAGTTAAGGTAATTGTGGGAGTATCAGATTGTGTCTTTCCTTCTGCAATCCACTGTCTCCTGTCAACCAGCCCACAACACAGCTCTGATCTGTAACCTTGTGCAAGCAATTGTGATCCTCACACAAGTGCTCTTTTTCAGGTTTTCATTATGTCAAAAGGTGTTGACAGAACCAACACATTTGTATCAAAGAAGATAAGCTGTGTGCGATGGAAACCAGAGGCTCGGTTTGTGCTCACACAATCCAGCCTGTTCGTCTCTGGCAGCTGGGATGATGGTGTATGTATTCATTTTGTTAGTTAATTACCAGGAAACTCAACACCAAACTTTAGCAGTTTGCTTCAGTGACCTCTAGGGCATATAACTAAGTTAGGTGAGAAATGAGTCCTGATCGCAAATCACTGCCCCCCCCCCCCCAAATAATCAGGATGTTATGCCAACGTATTGATCATACTGTTCATAATTTACTTCAAGTCGCCCCTCTTACTATATGATTATCAAAACTAGTTATATGTCTAACAATTTGTCAAACACTTCCTAGTTGTGGGTTAAGCCTGCTCCAGCATGTTGTTTGTTGAACCATTTTGAGGGTTATAGGACAATAATGTCAGCATGTTGTGACACCAAAATGATAAGTAATTGAACACAATTGGTGCAAGTGCTGTAGCCATTGTCATTGTTCAACAGGAGAACATGCTGTAGCCATTGTCAATGTTTGACAGGAGAACGTGCTGTAGCAATTGTCAATGTTCAACAGGAGAACATGCTGCAGCTATGGCAATGGTCCGATATCTCTGATGACCCGCAATGCCTTCACCAGCTGCCATGTCAGCACGACTTCACCTGTTTAACAGTAAGTGGTATAAGATGTGTTGTCTCATAGAGGCACCAATGCCTCTGTGGCTCGCCTTGCCTGTCGAAGATAATTTAGGCTGCAGATGTGCTGCTTCATATCGCTTTCATGGTGTCTGTTGACGGAGGAGGGTAGAGGGAGAGTGGGCAGACAGCTGAGGCGAGAGGGAATGTTTGTACGATTCACACATATAGTATGGGGTTAAAAGCAAGCTATTGAATATGTTGAAGGAAATCCCAATAGGTAGGCAATCTCAGGAATGTGACACATTCTGAATCTTTTATGAACTCCATGGTTAAAATGATGCCTTCATAGTTATGTAACATCCTGAGTCTCAGATACACAGTTGCATGAAATCTGGGGGCAACAAACCTTGAAAGCTCTCAGACGGCATCATCCAAATGTAAGAACTTAGCCGAGCTGTGGGTCCGTGACCATGTGTAGAACTGTCAGCTATGGGCGAACTAGCGGGAAATAAGCAGCAACTGTTGCTCAACGATTGTATGTGGGTACTCCAAACCAATAACAGATGAAAACAGTGCCTTAGCATGTCACAGTTGGCTGTATGGGGCAGTGTCCCACCTTATTGAAACGAGAGTGCAATATGGGTGTACAAAACCCAGACATTTTCGAAATGTCCAAGGTGTTTGCACGTCTACGAATTTGTCAATTTTGTGGTCGAGCATGGAACTTTCGAACTCTGCACACACAAATATGTCTAGTAGTGATACCTGTTAACTTGTACCGTTTCAAGAGGGAGTCGTTGACGAACTCCCTTAAGGTTTTTGGCTGCCTGAAACGGCGCTCGGCAGCGCGCCGAAATTTGGCATACCTTTTCCCACAAATTTGTTGTGTAAAATTTTTGAAGTCATGTCATCTAGGGTCAACGAGTTAGTCGAGGTCAAGTGAGGTCACATCCAAAACAGTTCAGCCAGTCGTCACACTTTAACTGATAAAGATATTTTAATGAAACTTTCAGCATTTGCTTATCTTTAGGGATGTAACAAAACGCACCAGAGGCATTTTTCATTATTTTTCGTTTTTGATCACTTATTAGTTTTGTATATTTGCCCATTGAGTTAAAATTATGATACCGGCGAAAGTAAGCATCTTTTTTATCGGAACAAATTGACTTCGAACAACATTCTTTTCGGTCCGCTCTACCCATTCGAAGATGAAAATGAAAGAACACTTGGAAACTGAAAATTGCGAAATTTGAACAAAAAATTTTCTTGATTTTTGGGTGGCCAAAAATTGTATGGTCCTGGTCGCTTTCGCTTTCCTTTTCTGATCCCAAATATTTTGTTTTCTTCAAATCTCCCTCGAAATCTCAAAATGAACTCCCCAGAGCCACAAACATGATGTAAGTCATGAAAACCTAGGTCCCCTAATAACGTCACTTTTTGGGGAAACCTTTTTTGAGGGGTGTCTGGCCCTACTCGTCGAGCGTTTTCAGTGACACTTGCTTCGTTTTCGTACGACGCTTAGTTTGGATATTGGAGGGGGGCCCTATCGATCCCCTGGGTTCTACATGACCAAAGTAGTCGATACGCCCTAAAGCCCTAATAACTAACTATCCTATCGACCCCCCCCCCCTAGGTGGGATGTGAGGATCTGACTAGGGTTAATAGAGGATCTGTGGCAAAAAAATAACTTCAAAGCGTCACACTAATTGGTTATATAATAGAGATATAGAGACACATCATGTAGATAATGTGCTCATTCGTCTCTTCTCCATTGCTCCTATTTGTTCCTACCGCTCTGATGGAATTGTGAGACTCACGACTGACGTGCTGTCATAAGGCCGTGGAGCGTTCAGACTTAATAAGAGCCACATGGGCCCATCTGGGTTAAGCCTGTAAAGGGACCAGGCTTAAATGCTATAAGCCTGACAGAAAGATACTCAACACCCTAACCAATACTACATCCCAACTTGCAAAGAAACTATCCACTGACATCCCACACACACACCAATACCTATTTAACTATCTACATATTGATTCTTATTCACTTGATCCCATATAAAACATATATATTGAGTGCCCCATTAATAATTTTCCACCTCCATGCATGCATACTTAGATGGGCCTGCAAGGGCGGGGATAGCCGAGTGGTTAATGTGTTCGGTTCTGGATACCAAAGGTACCTGGTTCGACACTGGCGCCGCTCAGGACATTTCCAAATCCCGCGACCCACCGGCGAAATAGCGTGTGCGGCGCCATCAGCCGTGAATCTGCATGAAGTGTGTCGTAAACCACCCAATAAGCAAACAAATTGGCTTGCACAGTGTACACCTACGAGCTAATATCTCGCCCGATCCACCACGAATTGTAATTCAAAAAGAAGATTCTCCGACCTAACAAAATTATCGACCATATTTTTAACACATTCAGTAACGGACTCCCACAACATCAGCAGGCGGCCTATTTCATTGATCGACCACTATTTGACTGAGCAGCTGTTGGTGCCTAGCTGTTCTACACCTAACTCCATGATAAGCTATTCGTGATTTGGGGTGGACTATGCGACTTTCTGACCACTGAATAGATGCCCTTCCCAAAGAAGTAAATACTTGGTCCTTCTTAATGTGTGTTTATGAAGGCTCCATGACTCGTTTTGAACAGTTTTATAATAATGCTGACCATTGCGGATTGTGATGCACAAGCATCTTGTTGCACAATTATAGATAGATTATCTGTAATGTGGTTGGTTTGTTACACCATGCTGTTTGTTCATATGACGGTGTTGCTATCGTTTTTTTTTGTCAGCATATATATCCCCATGTTAGGTGTCTACCAAAGTGAACCAAAATCGTTCACTAATAAGTTTGTTATCGGCTCAAATTTCAACTTGCCAAGGAACTAAAGAAAAGGAAAGGAAAAAAGAAGGAACTAAATTATATTTTGTTGCGAAATCGTTCCATTGCGAATTTCGATGTACTATTGTAATGAGGGATACGGAGCCGGGAAAATGTTGGACGGCTCCGTCTCCGGCTCCGGCTCCGGGCAAAATGTACCGGCTCCGGCGGCTCCGGCTCCGTACATCCCAAACGTGGTCGATCCATTCAGTAAGAGCTAGGGGGATGTTTAAAAAAAGTTAACCCCGACCACTCAGGGGCGCAAATTTCAAACGATTACAAGCAACTTTCCCATATAAACCCTGTATCTATCTTTAAGTAAACACCTGCCCCCGCACAAATCACTTTTCGGTGTTCAGCGCCGCGCAGCTTATACCGGCACCGCGGCGTCAATACGGGCGGCCGGCGGGCCGGCCGCCGGCTGAAAATCGCCGCTACGGCGACACGGCGCGGCGCTCCGGTGCCAGCGGTCGAGCTGCTACACAGATACAGATGGGATACATGGCGATAGCTGGTAACTTATAGGTTCGTAAGACGAGCTGAAAGCGAGTGACGGATCCCCAATGCCGACCCGAGATGCAGGCAGTAATCCAACTCCGGCCGAGGGCACCGTGCAGGACGTCTTCACATTCAAGGGCGTGACCAGGTACGAGCAGGAAACAAAGGGACGAGCAGTTCCGGTTCAAGTCACTGGACGCTATCGCAGAGCTACCAGTGGGGCGGGGAGAAATCCTGTCGACGAGCAGCACCACAGAGCCGACCCCAGCGAAATATGGCGACTACAGTGATCCTGTGGAGCTTGGGCAGATGCAGAGGAGGAGGCTGTTCATGGAGAGCGATGAGGTGCAGCAGGTCCAGGACCCGATTCCCCTGAATATCGGCACATCAGAGAGTCGGATCGAGTGGTGAAGGAGAAATTCTACCGCACAGTCGCTAACCTGTCAGGCCACGGTCTGTCGATCGACGAAGCTTCCAAGTCTGTGGGCAAGGTCGGCAACGAAATGTTTGATAGGAAGTGGAAGCTGGGTGGTAGCGAAGAAGACCGATTTTGACAAGGACACACTGCCTGCCAAGCAAAAGATCAGGGAGGCGCTCAGTTTGCTCGAGACTGAATCGCTGTCTCTGACTGCAGATGTGGTCAGTAGAAAGTCAGACGAAGGAAGAATGATTACACATACCGTAGACTCCACCACCAAGAAAGGGGTGGACCAGTTTGCTGTCCAGGGGATTCATGTTGGTCAAGAGCTCCCCTTCCCCCTGCCACTGTTCAAGATCATTGAGGAGACCACCGAGAATATTGCCCTGCAGGCGGATCTCGGGTTCAGTATTCTGGCTGCCGTGAAGGGGAAACCGGTGGAGGAAATATACAAGCACGTCGACACCCATATCACCGACTCCACGCAGCACAACAAGGGCTTCAACATGGTGTTGCAGGATATGTACGAACTGGACGGCCCGGCGGGGCAGTTGTTCTGCAGGACTCACACCACTCTGGGGCTTAGCACCGCACTGAACAGGATGGTGGAGACGGCGATGAAGATGGAGAACGTATTGGCAGGCTTCATGGTCGGCATGGAAGTAGACAGTAAGAACTCGAGTGTAGCAGACCAAGCGCTGGACATGTGCCCCCGAGTACCCGCACAAGATGTGGAACTACTACAGGCTCTTCAACGACTACCTAAAGAAGTATCACGTTCCAGCGGACTTCTACAAGGACCAGCGATTCGGCTGCCTGAGTCGTGCGGCCTCTGTCCTGCTCTTCCGCTACGAGCACCTCACTGACTTCCTACTCAAAAATCCCCAGATTTGCAACCGCTTCGCCTGCCTCGTCAGGGAGCTGCTCAGTCTGCCATACCCGAAGGTAGTCCTCTGGCCTTCAGAAGGTTTGGCATCCACCTAATCGAGCCGTTCTACGCCAAGACCATCACCAATGGGGCCACACACTCCGAACTGAAGATGTTCTACCAGAGTCTTCATGGAAGCCTGGCCCAGACCACCACCAGCAACTTCTTCGAGTTCACCCAGCCTGCGTTCGTTCACCCAGCCAGGGCGTCTCCGATGAGCTGTTCGCCCGGGTCAAGGGGACCTACGGACCTCAGCTCCTCAGCTCTGTCAGCCATGTGGCGGCTGAGCACACGGAGGAGCTGGTCAGCTGGTCAGGCTCACCAACTTCAGCACCGTGCTCTCCCGTCAGAGGCGCGACTACGGCCTGGACGAAGAGGCCTACCCAACCCAGTACCCCGTGCAGGAGCAAGCCAGCAACATCGACGATACACCTGTCCACAACATGGGCATGTGGTACCTCTGTGGCACGGTTGACTTGCGTTTGAAGAACCTGGGGACGCTGGCAGCCGTTGGCCGGTTCATCATCTTGGACAAGACTAGGAGCCTGAGAGAGGGAAATCCCTGGAACACCATTGTTGTAAATTGCAATGTTTGACCTCATCTCTAATAAGGTACAACAACCTGTTAATAATTGAAACAATTAACTTAACTAAACAAAACATGTATCTATTGCATTGACTACGGAGGCTAGAATATGGTTATTGGTTATTCTACCATTATTTGATGATATTTTTACATGTTACTCGTATTTAAATATTTTGGCTTTTAACAATGCGTTTTCATACCATACCATACCATATTAGATATCATGTGTTCATTTCACGTTTGCTAATTTTGTTAAGATTACACCTCTTTTGGAGTGGGAGCCGCCCTGCTTTGACGGCTCCGGCTCCGACTCCGGCTTCGAGTAAAATGTCCCGGCGGCTCCGGCTCCGGCTCCGCATCCCTGATTGTAATACATGCACTAATCACTTCAACATCTCACACCTAATGAAAATCCTTTATTTTAGCATGCCTCGACTTGCCCAACTTGAATTGATAATTCCTTTGTGATATTATAAATAGAAGAGCGGCATTCGAATTGACATCCAACCGAAATTGCATAGTCCATTGACGATTAGTTTCTGTGCTGCACACTTTCTGTCATATCTATATATCTGCATAACTAATGGCTCACTGCCTGTGCTGACCATCCAAGTGATGTCACACATACACTAAGCACAATTTTGACTTCCTTTTTTTACAACTTCCTTGCTGTTGCACCACACCATCGTATTAATGATCGCAACATTCTGATTGTCCTGTTCCTAGGTGAGATACATTTTTTTTGTTTTGTTTTCAAGTCATCGGAAGCGACAGCCAAAGAGACAACTTCAAAATACTCGAAGCACAGCTTGAAAATTATATCTAGGGGAATCGTTAAAACTTGAGCACACTACTAGTATTCTAGCAAGTATATCATCTGGTCCAGCGGCTTTGTTAGGTTTTATATTCTGGAACTGCAATTCTACATCTTCTGTAGTTTTTATATGGTACTTCCAGCATATAAGGGGAAGCATATAATGTTCTGCTCACTATTGGCGAAGGTCTCTTCTATGTTCATATATTCCCCACATTTTCTTTATCTGTGAACACTACATATATTTAATTTATCCTTGTTGGTACATCCATCCTTTGACAAGATATTTTCCTCGAAACAAGCCATGAAATTCCCTCCTGATTTGCTTAGACTTCTAGTTTCATCTCCCACACCTGCTATGTTGAAATCCTCCAACAATGGAATTCCATACACCCCATTTTTTCTGCCTGCATCAATCTCGGTGTTGGGATTAATGCACTGTCGATGTACGCTACCATGTGAACATATTCATGCCCATCACACCACTTCATAACCTGAGCGATGCCGATCGCCTTGTCTGCGCCTGGCTTCCAAATGGTCTGCAACATTGCACCTGGAGCACGGCCCGTTTTCCGGCAGTACGTTTCGCCAGACGTGTTAGCGGCGGCAACCTCTGGAGGCAACGTCACTCTGTACCGCCACGTGGCTGACCGCCTGCAGCCGGAGAGGAGCTGGAATGGCCTGCACCACAACATGTAGGTCATCTTGGAAGGCTATCACCACCATCTATTGTATTGGGTCTGTGATGACTTCCTCGCAGAAGTTGAAGAACGGCGATACATCTTCCTACTAGCTGATGCGCCTTATTTACAAAGTAACTGACAGGCATCGATGAAGGTGTTTGGTTGATGTCACAAATCAGTGGCGCCGTCAGGATTTTCATGAGGGTGCGACGAAAAAAGAACATGATGAAAAGGGAACGCTTTCGGTGCGTTTGGCGCATCGATAACGTTTGGTTTTGAGTGGTACGAATCTGAAAAATTCTTAATTTCCTGTTTGATCTGGCGTATTTTTGTTGTTGAGAGGGGACGCTCCTGTCCCGTCCCCTTCCTACTATTGGCCGAGCCTTTGCCACAATCCGAGGGAAATATTGCGTGGTACTGATGAAAATGAAATATTTCAAGCATATTAAATCAGTAAAATATGCATTATGAAGATCGCGAGCCAATCTGCCATGCGCCAATGTGTTCGAAAATAACCCATGTATGCCTGGAAAAGGACTAAAACTCCACTACACCATCGCACATTTGTAGCCACCCCCTCCCCCCTGTGCTGCTGTGTGACGTGCCAAGATGCAATGTCGGCTTCTGTGCCAGGTGTACGTCGGACTCTGTCACGTGGCAGGTACATCACCGTGAAACCAACGTCATGTGTGTGGTAAATATTGCCAGCCTGCCACCGTTTCGGTCATGTCCGCTGTTGGAACGTCCTGGTTGAGATTATATTCAGGCAACTCCGGCCATTGTGGCATGTGCTTCCTCACAGATCCTTTGTCATGTATTGATGCTCTCCACTGTGCGCTAGGCTCGGCCCGGCACCGTGCACGTGGGTATCGGCCTTTGAGGAGGAGCTCGTCACTGTGGGCGACGATGGCCGAATGAACGTGCTCTCGGTGTCGTCGAGTCAGCCCACACGCATCATAGGTGGGTCTGTCGCCACGTAAAACCACCCCGTCGGCAGGTAACCCACCGTGTGGGTCTCATGGCGTCACCCCGTCGACAGGTAACCTGCCGTGTGGGTCTGTCATGGCACCACCCCGTCGGCAGGTAACCCACCGTGTGGGTCTGTCGCCACGTGACATCACCCCGTCGGCAGCTAACCCACCGTGTGGGTCTGTCGCCACGTGACATCACCTTAGTGTTAAAATAATGTTTTTTCGTTAGGTGTGAGATGTTGAAACGAGGACAGTAGGATGTCGAAATTTGTGATGGAATTAGTGTAATTTAAAATGCTTTTGGCGTCTTTCAGGGTCTTTCGGTGTCAGGGTCGTCTTTAGGGCTGCACCTGCATGAGTTGTTTTGATATCCATAATTTAGGAAGAGTTTTATTCTGGATAGCCAAAATAAACTATGCTAAGTGCCGGTGCTGTATGCCATATCGCATTATGGATAATCCATTTACCTTGAATTGCATTGCAAAATGTTCGTGTATCGCCATCCCTTATCGAGGGTATGATCATGATGCCTATAAGCGAGGTACTGTCAGAAAGGAGACACGATAACTTCATTAGCACGCATCAAGAAGCAGGATGTTGATACTTCCTGGAGAAGGATGTCGATTAAGTGTTCATGAAGTGTTCACTCCACCCTATTTCACGAATAATTTAACACTGCATCACCCTGTCGGCAGGTGACTGACCGTGTGACCTACCGGGTGGGCCACTGTCTCATTGGTTGGTGGCCACTATGAAATGTGACTGCTTGCAGCTTAGTTACTCGGGCATTATTAAGACGTCGAAATCAAGCTTCGCTCAGTTAAGCTAGTCCATTTGCTATGCTGTTTTTCTAGTGAACAAACTGTGTCACTCCCTGCTAATGGGCAGCGCGCACGTGTGCCGACACGTGCTGCAACATTTTTTTATGGCGCCCCGAGTCCACCCCAACGATCATCTGCCGAATTCTGGGCTTCAAGCAACCATCGGATGTCATCTGCCAATTACCTCGACAGCCCCACTGCTTAACTAAGTCCCACATATCTTCCATGGGTCCATTGCATTGTGATTGTTTGTCAGGCGCCCTCAAGAGGCAATTTCGCCTCCTCCAGCAAGTCAATTGTCTTCGCTCAATTCGCGCTGGCTATGACTCGCCAGAATAAATATCTCATGAGGTAGTGGTGGTCAAAAACGTTGATCGGGAGCTTCTTCTGTCATTTCTGGCGGTACACTTCGTCGTTGACATTACTCCTGCCGGGCATGATGACAAGCTAATTACACCCATAGGACCAGAAGTTGTCGGGGGAAACCTGCCCTTTACTCTGACTTCTGCTTGACTTCACCAGAACGTCCCCTTGTGGGTGAACATAATCGCCTAAGTTGCCTGGTGACTATCGTGGGTGGTCAAGGTCCTGCTAATTTTCGTCGTCTATTATGATGCCTATCCCTTCATATCAGTAGTTGCCCACAAGGCAACGTACGTTCGCTCGTTTGCAGAGCGATTTCCTGCTCGAGGGTGATTTGGGGCTCCTCGCGTTTCTTATATGTGATCCCACCTGCTTTGAGATTTGTGGACATAGTTTTGGATATCCCAAGCTTCCGGGCCAGCAAACGTTGGGACACGTCCACTTCCCTAGTGAAGGTGCGGATCAGCTGATGCTGATAAGCTGGGCTCGTCTTCAGATGAGACAAACTAATGTGGAATGGAGCTAGGTGGGAAGCGGAGTAAAGTGAAATGAAATAAGGCTGAAACCGGAATAGGGCTGAATGGAACTGGGTCAAAGGTGGAATAGTGTCTGATGAATATAACGGTAATCTAGCCCAGATAAAACGTTGGTGCATGAAGGGCACATAGTAGTATTTACATGAACAGAGAGGCAGCCCTGACACCGATTGGGTTAGATAAGACCAGGTTAGGCTTGGTTTTGTTTGGTTTAGTTGCAAAATTTTTGGTTGGAGTGAACACTTATGTGCCCTTCTTGCGCCATGTTTGATCCAGGCTTTCGACTTTTTTCCATGCGACTGCTTTTCTAATCCCTCCTATTTTCGGCGTCATTCCATTGGACTCTATTCCACTTTCGACCTCGTTTTATTCGATTTCGCATTTCGAAATCCGACATTGCGACATTCCGACATTTCGCTATTCAACATTAGTTCAGTCCCTCCCATCTCCAATAACTTTTAGACATTCCATTGGACGCAGTTCCACTTTTGACATCGTTCCATTCGATCATATTTCTGTTTTGACCTCATGCTACATGACCAATGTAGTCGATGTGCCATAAAGGCTCCCGTTTCGACCTTATTCCAATATAGTATATTCACTTCTAACATCGCTCCATTCGACACCAGGCTCGGACGCCAATTTTCACTCTTTGCTGACCCTTATGACCACTCTTTGCTGACCAATGTAGTGCTATAAGTGACTGAACAGGAGAAGGATTTATGTGTTATTCTAAACACAAAATTGGGGCATCAGAACAGGTCAAGGAAGCCAGGAAGAAGGCACTGAGAATGCTTGGGGCAATAAATAGGAATGTATCATACAGAAGTGAGAGTCATCAGGAAGCTTTTCTGTGCATATGTCAGGCCACATTTCGAATACCGCATCCAAGCTTGGTCTTCTAGCTATGAAAAATATTGTTGGCTTTTAGAGTGAGTACAAAAGACGGCTACAAAAATGGTTAACGGTATAAGGAACCTGGAATATGAGGAAATATTGAAGATATTGAATATGTTTTCACTTAGATATAGAAGGCTGAGAGGAGATCTCATCGAGGTCTTTAAATTTGTACATGGTCTTGAGAGTGGATATCTTGGGGAAATGTTTGAATTTAACAAAAATGATGCAATTAGAGGTCATCAATTCAAAATTAAAGTTAACCACAGCAGAACAAGGTTAAGAGTCTTTCTTCACCAAGGGTGTAGTAGAACACTGAAACCAGCTGCCAGAAACCATTGTCAGTAGCATCACATGGAAGATCCTTAAAACAGCATAGACAAGCATTATAAGAATAGAAGGCTTGGTTTTCAGTATTACAGGGAGGACTGCTCGATGGATTTGTTGGGTAACTGGTTGAGTGTGCAAAGTGCAAACAAGAAGGGTCCTTGTGGCTCATAATTGCACAACTCTTTTATGTATTTATGTCTTATTTAGACTCCAGTATAATGGTCATTAGTATTCGTCAATTTTGTTCTGAGGTTTCCATGTTACCACATAACCGTATAGCTTAAGCATGGAGAATGTCGGAAGCATGGTGTGGTCGCATGTGAAATTGAATATTTTTATCAAAGGATTGTGCGAACTAAAAATGCCCCCACCCCTGGAATATCCTCAGAATGTATTGCTCGTTTCAATGAAGGCATTGCTGATCGACTGACACCGTCGCTATGCTTCGTCAAATTTGATTAAAGATGAAATAACTTCGCAGCGATGTCTTTAAGTTTGGACAATGTGAATTGGTTGAAGATAATAAGGGGGCTGCTGCATAATAAAATTACTTTAGCAACACTAGTGTTTAAAGAACTCGTTACATTAACATGGCGCGGTGATCTTGAGTAGCGAGTGATGTGTAAATTATCTTCGATAACAAGTGGTCGATGAACGGCGAGACTAGTTTATTTTCTATTCTTTCATATGGAACAAACCTTGTCTTAAATGCACTATTTACCAAGCAGCATCATATAGGTAATGCTAAAATCACCACATGCGAAGGCAAATGTTTGTCTCCGCCTTCACCGCGAAGTGTGGGTACAGCCAGCCTGTTTTGAGTCGGCTCGAGTGGTATACAAATTAATGCCAATTAAAATAGTAATCATATCTGAATGCGGTAGGGCCCGAACATGATATTATAACAATATCCTACACAGATAATGGTTGTTGTTTCCTATTTTCCCCCTTGGATATGCCACTGCCCTCGCCACTTGCATCGTTTCTGAATCCACCGGCATCGGCAAGGCGAGTAAACATAGGTGTTGAAACAGGGGGGAAAGGGCATGGTTCACCAATTTTCATGAAAGTTTAACATTAATGCTATGGAGACGCATCGTAAGAATAGATCGTTTTCTCTCCCAGCCAACGCATCTGTTTACACCTCTGAGCTGGTTGCCATAAACAAAGCTTTAACTTTCATTGATATTGACGATCGTGCTCAGCATGCCATATTTAGCGACTTGCTCAGCAGCCTACTTGCGCTAAGAGTGTTCTATCCATCGAACTCAATTTTACAGATTTTGTATCTACTCACATCGCTGACCATCAGAGGAAAAACTGTCACATTCTGCTGGATTCCAAACCACCTGGGCATCTAGGCAATGAGGCTGCAGATGCTGCAACGAAGCATGCTGCTCGGCCTCCTTGTGCGCGAAGTCACCCCCCCCCCCCACCACCACCACCACTGACTTCTATCCAGAAATAAAAACCCACCTCTTCACTAGATGGCAAGCAAGTGGGACGGCACCACGGACAACACGCTGAGAACAATTAAACCCTGTATCGGTGAGTGTTTGTCATCATCACATGAAGTCAGACGGCACGAGGTGGCACTATGTCGCGTGCGAATTGGCCACACATGAGACTCACCGCTACCTTCTGACTGGCGATGACAGTCCGCTGTGCTCAAGGTGCCATGCTGCACTGTCCGTGCGGCACGTGCTGATTTCCTGCAACCGACTTGCCGACGAGCGAAGACGTCATTTTGGACGTTCCTCTCTTTCCCTTAGGGAAGTATTAGGTGACGTATCATCGATTGTTCAATCGGGGCGGCTCTTCCGGTTCCTATCGGATATCCGGTTTTCTTGGATTTACGTTCCTCATTAACTCTTTTATATCGGGAAATGTGGATCGTGGCACTGCATATCACAGTTGTATTTGACCCTGTGGCATGCCAATCTGAATGATTTCACTTTCTTTCACTGTTTGCCTGATGACGCTACTTCCATTTCGCTGTTCGATGATGTTGGTTTCATTTAATTGCTTGATTGATGTTGCTATGACGTCATTCTGACTGCTTTCGCTTGCTTCCACTGTTTATGTTGTCAACATTGTACTATTTGGTCGGTGATGTTTCTTTCATTTTACTCTTCTGACTGATGCTGCTGTGGCATGTAATTTTTATTGCTTTTCGCTTGCTTCCACTGTTTGGTGATGTTGCTTACATTTCACTGTTTGGCTGGTGATGGGCTGTTATGACTATGTTATGAGCGCTGCATGACTGATGTAGTCGATGCGCCACTAGACTCCAATAACCAACCAACCAACCCTCTCGTGCCGTCTCAGCCCCATTCAAAGTCCGTCACGACACCCATGCATGATGCCACCAAGAGTCCATTCAACTGCTAAAAAGTGAGACACTTGTGTGCTGTTCATCAATGGAACGTTCACAAGCTCGGCGCCCCGCCACGACCTGAAGGCTGGTATGATTCTACAGTCTTTGGATTTATCAAGACGCTGAACCGCCTCAGGAGTGTCCCAACTGTTACGGCTTATTCAGTCATTGTTGGGCAAATATAATATTGATACCTCACTCAATCCACCCGAGTGGTCTGAAAACATTCGGTATTACTATTCGAGCACCTCCCCTAAGTATCTCCGCGCAGCTGAAGCTCTGGTCTAAGGGTACACCAGCGCACTCAAGTGGCGGAAGCTGTATTTGAACCCTTAAGAACCCTTAACTTTGAAATGATGTTGGCTTTATGCAATCAATCATCATAAGGCAGCAAGAGATCCACCATTATTAGGGTGCAAGAAATCAAACATAAGCATGCAGCAAATGATCCCACATCCGCTTGTTAGCTTTATAGATTTGTCTACCATTTTCCTGCAATTTCCAGCATATATTGCAACACACAGTTGAATTTTCTGTATTAACTGGTTTGCCAATTGAAAATTTGGGATTCATGACAAAAATGAGTGGTCACCTCTTATGATTATGGTAACAAATGTAGTTTGTTTTTTGGTTTTCAGTCTTCTTCAACTTCTGCAACAGCCTTGACCAACACATTTACTGAATATTCGCATCCAACACCAATGCCTGAGGCATTCCAGATTTGGTGAATGGCAAACCAGGGGGAACAATATTCCACATTTGTGTTTAGCATCATTAATAATTAATTTTATTGACACCACCTGTATGTACAGTATTATTGTGCTTTATGGTATTCACAAGACAGGTTTTATACACATTTTACCTGAAGGAAGCAATTAAAGGGATTATTATGTTCTGTTGAATACATTTTTAGTTGCAAAAAAACATGTGTTTTGTTCCTACAGCTTCTTTTGTTCTTATGGGCGCTACATGACCAATGTAGTTGATGCGCCCTAAAGCCATAATAACTAACAAACTTCTTTTGTTCTTGAAAAGAAGCTGATGCTGTATTATGTTAGGGCCGGTTTTTATTTGATGTTTTGGAAGAAAAATTGGCATATTTTCCTCCATCTTTCAGTAATTTTATCTTACATTAGAAGTTAGGCTAGGTTAATCTAGACTATGATGCATTTTTCCTTTTACTTTACAACAATATTTGGTATGCTGTATTACCCAACCCAAAGCTCCTTTTTTGGTGTTACTTTGTCTGCCAATTGAGATATATACAATTGTAGAGAAAAGGAATGGCCACATCATGCTAATTACCTTTCCAAATATTATATTCCGGAAAGAAATCCAACAACTACACAATTACCTGATGGTAAAAACATACGTATAATACTTGCCCATACCCTAGGTATTGGGACATGCAATTTTTGAGTATTTATTCCTTGTGAATTAATTAACAGGACCAATGAGCCATGGAGTTCAATCATTACATATACTCTTAATTCTTATGAGGATGAATGATTAAAACCTGGTTGAAACATCTGAAGACAGAGTAACAAAGAATACCAAGCAAGTCTTGGTTTTTGAATGTGCTCGAATACCCCAGTTTTCAACTATGTTTTACAGAATAGGTTTATATTTCCATTGAACACAAAATCATTTTGGAACACAACAGATATAAATATTGCCCAAAAATCCATGGCCATGCTTCACAAAATACATCCCAGCGCATGATTGCAGGTGCCTAACTGTCAAACTGCATTGTCCCAGACCACTCATATGTTAATGTAAGACAACACTTTGGTAAATTTGTGTATTAGAGTAGCTTCTCAATTCTTGGAACTTTTTCAATGCAATGTTTGTTAATATCACTAAGGCAGTGTGACCAATCATTTCATCTGGAAATAATTGCTCTTCAGTTGACGAGCAAAATAATAACAAAAATGTGCTTTAATTCAGATAATATAACGTAAAAGGTATGTTAAAACAAGTCATCACAACACATCCTGAGAAAACCTAAATAATATGCAATCTAGCAAATCTAATAATGTAACCCAAGGGAACCTACCCAAGCCTAATCTTCCCTTGAGGAAAATAAAGAAAAATATTAGACCATTATTGTTTGGGATCTAAATTAATAATCAAGATAATCCACATGGGTTGACGCACCATAAACCCCCAACCCGAATCTAAATTAATAATGCCTAACTTAACTTTAATAATCCCTAACCATGCCCAACAAAACCTAGCCTAACCTACCCTTTAGATGAGAGATTCCTAAAAAAGAAGAGTTTATGGTACTTTAGGATATTCACCACGGAAGTCTTCCACAAATTTTACCCCTATGAAGCAAACAAAGGTTTGAGGTTTGGTTAGGTTAAGTTTTCTAATTTTGCAAAATATGGATGTCTTAACTTTAAAAACAGGCTAAGGTAGGTTCTAAATTTGAGAACAAAAAAGTTCTGAAAAAATGCATCAAAGGCAGTTTTGCTGTTTAAGGAAATACTTGATGTATTGAATTTTCTTTTTTCCAGGTTATGAATGTGCCTAACTTGATGTGCCCACTCATTTCTTCTGCTAATGCATACTTTCAGTCAGGATGCAAAATAACAGCCAGAAAGGGATGCTGAGTTTGGTGGTATATCATATAGCATGTTTTTGAAGAAGGCTCTTCTTTTAACATAAAAATTAAATTTACCTAGCATACAGCTTACCTTACTTAGCTTAACCCTTTGTATGTTTCATGAGGGTGAAATGTGTGTAAAACTTGTCATGGTTGCCTTGAACTACAATATCATTTTTTTAAAAGCATTTTGAAGATGATTTAGGCTTTTAAGATTATTTAAGGCACATTGACTGTCATTTAACCATTTAGCTTTCAAGATGATTTCTTCTGACAAGCGGACAAGCTGGGTTCGGTTAATGTATGCTCCGTTTTCATTCTTAACGTCATTATTCTTGGACTATTACTCAACTCAAAGCCCTTCTATTGCCTGCCTCGTGAAATGGAAGCATTTACAGAAGAATGTGAAGCAAACGCTGAAAGTTTCATTAAAATATCTCTATCCGTTGAAGCGTGATGACTGGTTGAACTTTTTTTTTGGAGGTGACCTCACTTGACCTTGACTAACTCGTTGACCCTAGATGACCTGACCTAAAAAATTTGAATCAGCATGTCAAATTGATGTGGGAAAAGGTATGCCAAATTTGGGTGCGCTGCCGAGCGCCGTTCGTCCACTATCCGCGAAAAACCTGAGGGGAGGCAGTTGAAGACCCCTCCCCCCGAGACGGGACAGGTTAACACACACACAATACTGTAAGTTGTGCACGCTTGCAACAAATGTTTCCTATTAAATCTCACCAGGTATGGTGTGTAGGTACCTATATTGCCACAACCCTGCAGAACAAAGGACAAGCCGTGGCATATCATGTGCATGTGACATCCAAATAAACAAATCTGAACCCTGCTTCAGAACTTAAACATATAGGTATGCAGATAGGGTATAAGTATGGTCAATTTTTACTGTTCTTATAATGATTCTGAGCTGTTGTGATATTTGGGGAAAATTATCACTATATTATTTGGCAGCTGGATGTTTTTTTTTAACACATGGCCAGGTACAGTCCTCAGCCAGGCATCCCTCGCTGCGAAAGCACATACAATAGTATGTGTGTCCCCTACCGCACTGAAAACACTAATACCACAAACGCCCACCCGGAAACAGCCGACATCACCACGCGGTGGCAGGCTGGCCAAACACAGACACACACACTTGCAGGGGGAAGATTGATCTAGGGGTAAGTTGCTCGTCTCACAATCGAAAAATTGTGGGTTCGAGCCTCACCTGTCGCTACTCTTTGCCCACGACCAATCGGCGTGAGAGATTGGGGACGCTACATGACTCAACGATCGATGTGTCGTAAAACCAATAACCAACCAACCAACTGGTGCAGAACAGGTAACAACACGTATCGCCGAGTTTGTAGACAATGCGCTATGCCGTGATGTTTTGCGTCGCAGGTGCCGCCGACACGTGCAGCATATACAGAGTACAGCACATCACGCATTCCAACATTGTTACCTCCAACAGATGCCGCCGACACGTGCAGCATGTACCGAGTGCAGCACATCTCGCATTCCAACGTGGTTACCTCCAATATCCGCGGCCAGATCAAGTCGTGGGACCTGCGATCACACAGCACCACGCCCACCTCCTCTGTGGTGGCGTCACAACAACAGGTAAACAGCTAAAACATGCTCGTGAGCGAATTTGGCAGCATTATGTTGGATACTTGATGGATGCGTCCCGTATAAAATTCTTAAGATTTTCAGTCAGGCTTATGGTGTTGCGTACAACCACCAGAAAATTATCTGCATCCCTCGTCCGTGAGTTGTTTGGCAATCCCTTATGGCAAGGCGTGATCTCAACATCGGTGGCACAAAAAGCATGTGAGACAGCTCCAATTGTGTCGCAGTCGAGTGTCTCTTCCACTTGCGGCAACAGCTCATTGGTTGTGCTGGTACTTAGTCCATCAGAATGCATACGCGCGCTATATGAACCGTCGACACGTAGCTTGGTGGTCGGGATCTGATAGATGCTGAGATCTGGTGAGTGTGGCATTAAAAAGATGTCTCCTTTTTCCATTTCATCGCGCCTTATTCGGTGTGAAGCTGCAATATCCTAAGCAGCCGTCAGAAATACTCGCGTTTGTCTCTGGGTGAAATCGACGTCATGATCTACAATGACGTGCTGGTCAATGTGTGTACTGCTGTGCACGAACAGTATCAACCAGTCTGCTTATCTCGGCCTTGTACTGTGGTCTACCGCAGTGTTCTGGAATTACAAAATGTGCCTGGAAACCGACACCCAGCAGAAGTTCGCTCTAACGTCCCCGACCATAATTTTCCCATTCTGAAAATGCTTTCCTGACATATGACTAAATTGAACTACAGTAATTCATCCCATTTCACTACCGTGGTTCTCATCCAATTTTTAATACAGTGATTCTAGTACTACTTATCTATAGTGGTTCTTATCCTGTTTAGCTACTGTGCCTCATCCCATTTAACTACAGTGGCTCATCAAATTCACCTGTAGTGGTTTTCATCCCGTTGAACTACAGTGGTCCATCCAATTTAAATATCGGTTCTCATCCCACTCAACTGCAGTGGTAGTTCTCATCCAATTTCATTAGTGGTTCTCATCCCATTTAATTAGAGTAGTTAATCCCATTTAACTGTAGTCCCCATCCCATTTAACTATAGTAGTTCATCCCATTTAACTGTAGTCTCCATCCAATTTAACAAGAGTAGTTCATCCCATTTAACTGTAGTCTCCATCCCATTTAACTAGAGTAGTTCATCCCATTTAACTGTAGTCTCCATCCCATTTAACTAGAGTAGTTCATCCCATTTAACTGTAGTCTCCATCCCATTTAACTAGATTAGTTCATCCCATTTAACTGTAGTCTCCATCCCATTTAACTAGAATAGTTCATCCCATTTTATTGCAGTCTCCATCCCATTTAACTAGAATAGTTCGTCCCATTTAACTGTAGTCTCCATCCCATTTGACTAGAGTAGTTCATCCCATTTAACTGTAGTCTCCATCCCATTTAATTAGAGTAGTTCATCCAATTTAACTGTAGTCTCCATCCCATTTAACTATAGTCTCCATCCCATTTAACTGCAGTTGTGTACATCCAATTTTTACCAATCTTGTTTTGGTATCGCTGTCTTGAAAAGGTTTCCTAATAACTGCTCATTTTCGCATGTCATTTTTAACTCCAAATACTGTTCCCTTTTTCGACGTGACAATTAGTTTTGTCACCTTGGCCCCATGCCCGCATTAAATGTAAAATAAGCTGGCTTCCCAAGTTGTAGAGGCTCGTGGTGTGCTGCGAACCACCTATAATGCCTAAAATAAACCTTACACGGTCAGCCCGCAGTGTAAGCCGCACTTCGCTATGTCATATCTTCGCATGTTTCAAAGCCTTTGGAATTCTCCCCCGCACCTATCATCATTCCAGTTCCACGATTCCACAAATTCGACTTAGGTTGAGAGCCTCCAATCTAGATTATGTCTGTGTCAGTCGTGGTGGCACACTGTTGTAACCGCGCTCAGGGACGATTGTCACACGGTCGATACGGCCTGTCGTGGCTGTGATGAGAACGCGACGCGCCATTTCAGTCGCCTGTGACGTCACTGGCACGCCACCCGACTCAGTATCACGTGCTGGCGTCCGGGGACGGTGACGGCGTCATCTGCATCTGGGACCTGCGTCAGGGCCGCTACCCTGTCACCGAGCTCAAGTCGCACTCGGCAGAGGGTGAGCATTGAGCTCAGTTGCGGGTGGCCGGGCGCCCGTGACCGCACATTCGCTGGCCACCCACAAGGTGGTCATACGTACCAATCACACTCACGCTGGTCATGTCCACATGTTGGCATGGGGATCGATTTGTGTTCTATTGTGGGGCTTCGAATGTCTTGTCCCCCACCCAAATAATTTCAACTTTTAGCATGGGACCCTATGGGGCAGGCCTCGCCAATCAAATTGAACCCGCCTATTTCCTCCTATGCCCCCCACCCCACACACAATAGTTTTCAGAAATCAACCCCACTGCATATTGGTCATCCTTTCCTTGATGGCGCATGCTGGCCATCTTTACCACGATTATGCATGCTAGTTATCCTTACCATGATCACACAAGCATGCACACACGCTTTAGGACGTTTAATATTGAACTTTATCAAAAGTGAACACTTTGCCAGGACCTCAGTGTATGTTCTCACCAGGTGTTGATTTCTTCTTTTATAATTATCAGGTAACTGCTAATCACCCCACACAATGTCTCACACTGGCTATCCGACTATCCGCGCTCCACTCATTGTTCACATTCTGCTAGTTCAGGCTCAAATATGTTTGGAGGTTGGAACTGGTCTCTGTAAGTTACATTAACCACACCTCGGCCATCGTGTGTTTCCACGGCATGTCATAATGGTAGGGTTGATGTTGAAGTTCAAAGGTTGGTTGGTTATTGGTTTTACGACACATCGATCGTTGAGTCAAGTAGCGTCGCCAATCTCCCACGCCGATTGGTCGCGGGCGAAGAGTAGCGACAGGTGAGACTCGAACCCACAACTTTTCGATTGTGAGACGGGCAACTTATCCCTAGACTACTCGTCCCCAAGTTCAAAGGTTCACACGATAGCCGCCCCAATGACCCCCACGAGCTGTTACGTCCATGATTGTCCCATTACCGCGCGCGTTATTCAGCGAGTGGTTTGCTGTGTAGTAGATTTGCAGCCATCTAGGTGGGCTGTTGTGTCCCACACCTACCACTGTGCAATAGATCCAGCAGTGTATTTCCGCATGCAACTGCTGTGCAATGAGCATGACGTCATTTCGTTCCAGTGAGTGACCTGCTGTTCCACCGGATGTGCCCGGACAGTCTGTTCTCGGCAGCGCATGACGGGTCCATCTGCCAGTGGAACATCGGCACCGCCGCCAAGGCCAGCATTAGTGAACGCTTCCATGGCAACAAAGGTACGTGACGCGGAGCAACAGCAGCGACGCATTCTTGGCTGGTCTGCTCGATAGAGCACTGCTGACTGGCGGGATAGTCAACCAGCAGGGTCTGCGCATGCCTGCACTCGTCTCTGTATCTGAGGGTGTGTGAGAGGAGCAGACGCTGGTCCAGCCGTTCTTCGCCGGGCTCACAACACTGCACATGTGTCGCATTCGGAATCTCAAATATGGTCTACTTCCCCCCCCCCCCATAGAAACGGCCTGCGGTCCAAAGGCAAAAGGACGTATTATTTTTGCGAAAATGGCCTTATTCGAACCATCGCGGGGAGATATATCTTATCCATGAGCGTGCCCTTTGAAAGAATATTTTTCAATTAGCCTGAGTGTACTTAGTTTTTCATCATCTATAAATTTCAGTTCACTTGCCGAGGAAAGGTTGTACGCGTGCAAAATGACGTATATCATGTCGCTTTAGTCATTCCGCATAGACATAAAGACATAAAAGATCAGTGCAACTATGAGCCACAAGGGTCCTTCTTGGTTGCTCTCTGGATACTCAACCAGTTGCCCACCAAATATATTGATCACCTCTACCTGGAATACTGAATATCAAGCCCTCCATTCTTATAATGATTGTCTATGCTGTTTTTAAAGATGTTCAATGTGCTGCTATTGACTGGTTTCTGGTAGCCGGTTCCAGTGTTCCATTACCCTGTTTGTAAAGAAAGACTGTCTTAACCTTGTCCTGCTGTGGTTAACCTTTATTTTGAACTGATGACCTCCAATTGCATCATTTTTGTTAAATTCAATCGTTTTCCTTAGATATCCCTTCTCCTGACCATGGACAAATTTAAAGACCTCGATGAGATCTCCCAGCCTTCTATACCTAAGTGAAAACATACAATTTCCTCACTCTTTCCTTGTATGCCAGGTTGCTTATACCATTAACCATTTTTGTAGCCCCCCCTCTCTCTCTCTCTCTCTCTCTCTCTCTCTCTCTCTCTCTCTCTCCTCTCTCCTCTCTCTCTCTCTCTCCCTCTCTCTCGAGAGAGAGAGAGAGAGAGAGAGAGAGAGAGAGAGAGAGAGAGAGAGAGAGAGAGAGAGAGAGAGAGAGAGAGAGAGAGAGAGAGAGGGAGAGAGAGAGAGAGGCACAGCGCTTCACTTTCACTACAGACCCATTTCACTGACATCTTCACTCTGTAAATTGATGTGGAAAATGGTAGATACGCGTTTAACATGATTTTTAGAGCAACAGGATTTATGCTCAAACGCCCAGTTTTATCTCCGTAAAAACCGATCCATAGGGGGCCAGGCTTTAGCCTTGGACGCCGCTGCTTGTTTGAAGTATCATAAGCGCGTAGGTGTCGTGTTTTTCGACGTGGAGGCCGCTTATGACACCGCCTGGCGTCACGGCATTTTGATGAAGTTATGGGACTGTGGCGTCAGAGGACCCATCGGAGTCTTCAAAAACTTTTTAGCTGATCGGTGCTTCCGCGTCCGACTTGGTAACCAGTTACCAGGAAGATGCGTGCCTACGAACGGAGTTCCACAAGGAAGTGTGCTCAGTGTGTCCCTGTTTGGAGTACTAATCAATGGTATATTAAAGAGACTACCACAAAATATCGGACACTCACTTTTCGTGGATGACCTCGCAATTTCGCTCTCCGCTTCTCGTACACGATCTTTGAACCGACAGTTACAGCTGGCCATGCATGATCTTGAAGATTGGAGCTACCGAAACGGGGGACGAGTTTTGAGATTGTGACGGCGTGAGAGATTGGCGACGCTACATGACTCAACGGTCGATGTGTCGTAAAAAACTGACCAACCGAGCTACGGAAACGGGCTTCGATTGTCTGCAGGAAAAAAAGCAGTTGCTGTACACTTTTGTCGCCGAATGTCATGCTACTCTGAACTAGTGCTCCAACTATATGGAAAACCAATCCCACTGCGATCTTCGGCGAAGTTCCTGGGCTTCTCTCTCGACAGGTGCTTGACATACGGTGGCCACCTTAAGTCTGCGCCAGCGCTGTTTTAAAGCTCTTAATATCATGAAATGTGGGCACGAGTAACATACGGAGCAGACCTTGCAACAATTTTACAGATGTACCTCATCTTTAAAATTGTTGTGTCAGCTAATCCGCTCTAAGCTGGACTATTGTTCTTTTGCATATGATGGCGCTAGCACGGCCAGAAAGTGCATACTTCATACGGTCCACAATAAAACCATACGCATTGCAACCGGCGCATTCAGAACGTCGGGGACGAGTGGTCTAGGGGTAAGTTGCTCGTCTCACAATCGAAAGGTTGTGAGTTCGAGTCTCACCTGTCGCTACTCTTCGCCCGCGACCAATCGGCATTAGAGATTGGCGACGCTACATGACTCAAAGGTCGATGTGTCGTAAAACCAATTACCTTCCTACCATTCAGAACGTCGCCAGTAGCAAGTCTCCACGTGGAAGCCCACAAGCCGTATCTGGCATTCAGGCGTGCTAAGCTTGGCCTTCGCTATGCGTGCAAATTGAGGCAATATCCTCCACACCCAACATATGACGCGGTGTTTTCTCGCCGGCTATTGTCACTGTTCCACGGAGGACGGAAGGCAACCCCTGAACCCTTCTGCGTGAGGGTCCGTAAACACATTCAAACAAGTGGTATCCGTATGTGTATAATTCGGATTCCTGACCGACCACAGATCCCGCCTTGGGAATTAGTGTCACCAGAAGTAGACCTAGTCATATGCGCGTCCAAGAAGGGTGACGTCACCACAGAACTGTTCCGGCTAAATGCACTAGAGTGTATAGCCACGTACGACGGACGTACCCTGATATATACAGACGGCTCCAAAGGAAAGCAGGGTGTCGGATGCGCGTTTGTCACCGGCTCCGTAACGAGGTCCTTGTCACTTTCGTCAAACGCATCAGTTTATACATCGGACCTGGTTGCGATCCTCAATGCGCTATGCTTCATTGAAGTCAGTGAGTGCTACTCATGTGTTGTCCTGTCCGAGTCTTTGAGCAGCCTATTGGCACTGGACAGTTTCAACCCCCAGGAAGCTCTTCTGCAGGACATCTTGCACCGGCTCACCCTGATGAAACGAGGGGAGATTCGTTTCCTTCTGCTGGATCCCGAGCCACGTTGGCATTAGGGGAAATGAACTCGCTGACGCAGCGGCGAAACGAGAGGCACAGAAGCCTTGCACTCGCACCTTCCCTCTCCCTTCCCGGGATTTTTAGCCATTGATCTCGGAGTACATGCGTGAGAAATTGTAAAGTATCTGGGACGCCCTGAGCACCAACAATCTCCGAGAAATCAAACCGCGAATATGTTACTGGCCCTCGGCTTCCAGGAAAGTGCGAGCGGAGGAGGTAGCGCTGACAAGACTCCGAATCGGACACACCTACACCACACACCGCCACCTCCTCATAAATGAAGACAAGCCAGTATGCCCGCGGTGCGATTTTCCACTAACGGTACATCACATTTTTGCATGTCAGCACTACGCACAGGAGAGAGCTCAGCACCTTGGAACCAACAGGTTGTTCCCCAATCTCCTTCGAGACGACTCGAACTGCTTGGGAAAAGTGTGTCGCTACTTCAGGAAAATGAGATTACATGAAAATGAGATAAATGAGATAACATATTCAGGTCGGTAAAAAGGGAACCAGTAGCATAGGGGTAAGTCACTCGTCTCACAATCGAAGGGTTGTTGGTTCGAATCTCACCTGTCGCTACTCTTCGCCCGCGACCAATCGGCGTGAGAGATTAGCGACGCTACATGACTGAACGCTCGATGTGTCGTAAAAACCAATAACCACCACCAGGTCGGTAAAAACCATGTGTCAACCAGGTTGTGTGGGGCACCTGGTCCCGACCTCAATTCACACACCATAACTCATGTGAGTCACATTAGTCAACAGTGTGACCTACCGACCCACACCGGCCACACAAGTGTTATGGATATGTTTGGTCGACACCGGCTCGGATGGTATAGGATAATTATTTGTCAAACTAGAATCTTTAAAAACGACACAAACATAAACAGGTATCCTAAACATGTTCAAATTCCTACATGCGTCCTTTGGCCGTTGGTCCGTAGCAGTCAGAAAGCAAGTCCCGTCACACTTCAATCGGGCATCGCTTGATACGAGAACAATGGCGTGTTTCACTCAAATTTTGTTATCCTGGAGAGGTGTACTGTACTTTCAAATGTTTTTTTTTCGATCCCTCAGGCAAAAAGAAACAAATACGTGTAGAATAAGCT
Source organism: Imbricaverruca yamaguchii (assembly GCA_034440575.1). Taxonomy (NCBI): domain Eukaryota; kingdom Metazoa; phylum Arthropoda; class Thecostraca; family Neoverrucidae; genus Imbricaverruca; species Imbricaverruca yamaguchii. The sequence goes on along the minus strand of JAOTOL010001162.1, from coordinate 268,619 downwards.
GTGGCAAATTATCGGTTTTTAGATTTGGTTCTGGCGTGGAAATTTTTTTTATTGGAATGGTAGTTAAAGAGGGAACAAACTGGTAGAATGTGGAATATCAGAACGAAATATGGTCTTTTAATCATGGTTTACCTTTATATATATATATATATATATATATATATATATATATATATATATATTTTTATATATATATATATATATTTATAAAAGATAACAATTCTTGAGTTCTAAATACACTTCATGTGTAGCATTTTGCGGATTCCTGCAGATATTCTCAGAAGTATCCATGTCTGATGTCTTTCCGCCCTATGTTTCTTATATTCCAAAATACATTTATGTTGCCATTCACCAAGTGTGGGCAAAATGGTTAAAATAGTTGTTGTAGTACGTGCCACGGATAGTAAGCCCAATATGACATATGTGACCTTATTTGACTTTTAATATATTGAGCTAAGGTCATGCAATTTGCACACATTAGAGTTCGCCAGCATACCCATGTACCCTGAATATTTCATTACTCTAGCTATCTAGGAGCCGAAATCGTAGGTGGCAGAATCCCCGCCCCCCCCCCTTCCAGTGCGCGTAATTTTCACAGGCCCTCCAGAGCGCGTGTTAAGTGCGTGTTATTTTTGTCGCGTTCTTGTCCGCAGACACGTCTCTAAGCACTGCGCCGACGTCCTGGTTGACGCTGGACTCGTCGCGCCGCTACCTGGACGTACTGTCACTGCTGCCGACCAGCCCGTTCCCCGTCAACACGTTGGACTTGGCCGGGGACCGTCTGGTGTGCGGCGGCGATAACGAAGTGTTGCACTGCATTAGTCGGCTCACCTTCTGACGTCACGGCATCAGCAGGCTCACCTTACGTCATGTCATCATCCGGCCCGCCGTTTGAAGTTACGGCATCAGCCGGCCCGCCGTCTGACGTTACGGCATCAGCCGACCCGTCGCCTGAAGTTACGGCATCAGCCGGTCCACCGTCTGACGTTACGGCATCAGCCGACCCGTCGTCTGACGTTACGGCATCAGCCGGCCCGCCGTCTGACGTTACGGCATCAGCCGACCCGCCGTCTGACGTTACGGCATCAGCCGGCCCGTCGTCTGACGTTACGGCATCAGCCGGCCCGTCGTCTGACGTTACGGCATCAGCCGGCCCGCCGTCTGACGTTACGGCATCAGCCGGCCCACCGTCTGACCAATGCGTGGTGTTAATTATCGAACTACTGGCGTCACCATGTAAAGTCCAAGATCATACACATTGAAACTGAGATGAGTGTTATGCCTTCAGATTGTGGACGCAACATCGTACCAAGTTTCATGGAAGTGGCAATATGTCGATGTTTCTATCTTCGTTCGTTCGATCTTGGACGGTAGCACGCGTCATCAGTGTGCTTGTAACGCTATGGATATTTAGGCAATGTTAATTATAATAAGTAACCATAACAACGGAAGTAAAACACATACTTGTTCGTCAGTTGGAAGTGAAGGGCTTCGAACTTCATATTTCTGATCGCTTGAGACTTGGCGCAGTTCCACCAGCGGGAATCAGGTGCATTCAGGAATTTGTCAACTGCAGAGGTTTTCTGAGAGCAGCGCCTTTGGCCGGACGGCGGTGCTATATTGTCTGAAGGGCGGCCCTTGATGGCCGAGGTGATCGGATGCTTCCTGGGACGGAGGTACAGTTGGGTATTCGCGAAGGGAAGCGGCTCGCCGCCTGCTGGGAGGGGGGGCAGTCGGCCTTTCGTGTGAGTGTTGAAGGAACTATCTAGTATTCGTGGGTTTCGTGGGACCCCCGGTCGACCGCCTTGAAGGCGCAAGCGCTGGGGGCCCGCAGTGGCCTCTGGGCCGACGTGCAGGGCCTCCGGACCGACGAAATGGGCCCGGGCTGGTGGAGAGGGTTCCTGGTTCGATGAACTGGGCCCCGAGTTAACGAGAGTGCCCAGAGGCAGCTGTTGACGGCCCTTGGCTGGACCAACGTGGAAGGTTTCTACGTCGATAGTTGGGCCCCGTATCGTTGGAAGCCGGGCTGAGGTAGAACCCCGAGCCAATATGAAGGATCCTTAGGCTAACTGCTGGATCCAAGCAAAATAATGGGCCCTTGACCTGATGGATGGGTCCAAACTTTTGGAAAGGGGCGCTTTGCGTGACGGAGAGAGTCCTAAGGCGTGAAGAAGGGTCCCTGAGCCGACAGAGAGGACTACTAGCCGCGAGAGAACCCCGGATCGGCGAAAATAACCTAGAGCAGTTATCGATGGTACCTAGGCCGCCGCCGCACCTCCCACCCCCGACGAGGCGCCACCTTTCCGTGGGGGAGGGCGGGGAGGATTGAGTGCCCCAAAGACCCGACGACCATCATACCGGCGAGGGGTGAGACCAAGGGTGCATCACTCGTCCTTCCGTCCATACGCTCCCATTCCGGTGTTCATCTCGTCCTAACATCCATGTCCTTCTGGCCCTGCAACACGAACTACCCCTACTATGAGCAGGCAGGACAACTTCCCGGTCCTGCCCACCAGCTCAGTTTTATCGGGGTAGCCGCGCCCCTCGGCCCGTCCCCCGGGGTTGACGGAGTCCTGAAGGCTGAGGTCCCCCGTCGCACGGTGCTTGTTGTGACGGGAGGACCAACACGCCTCTTTGGTTCTGATATCCCGGAGGGGCGGGCGGGCCAGTGGGGCCTCACACGGGCCAAGCGACTGGTTGCCTCGGTCTGGGGGCCTGGGTCTTGGCCTGGTGCCTGCCGGACCGGCCGGCTCAGGTCAAGAGGGCTGGCGGCGCTGGATCCCGGTCGGGGTGGTGAGTCTCTCTCTCCCGGCCGGGTGATGGTGTCGCCTGCCTCGTATAGCTTCGCGAACGTTTGGCGTACTTCCGCCTTCGGGACACAGGCGTCCCCCCACCCCAGTTGGGCCCCAGCGTGGTGGAATGTCCGCGGGGCAGAAACCAAACAAACTTCATGGATTCTTCCTATGCTCAATCTCCCCATGGGTCTTTGATCAGGGATCCAAGTCCTGGCTACACTAGAGGTAGTCGGGACACCGACCTCACACCAGCGGAGGCGTACCATCTTGAGCCTCACAGAATCCGTACCACATCAACAACGCGTGGTCGGAACCCCCAGAGCCAGCCAAATGTCCGGCTTAATACCACAGTGTCGAGGCCGCGATCTCCTCGAGTTCTGGTCTTGGCCTCGAAGGAACCTGGGAAGACGCTCTCCTCACTGTCACTTTTTCAACGCAAACGCGGTTGTGACCTCGGAGATATCGTAAGATGCGAACCTTTGCGTGACGGACGACTGCAAGTTGAGTTTCGGAACGTGGAGGAGGCAAGGAATGTTCAAGGTATCACTGAGTTTAAGTATACAATTAGAGACCAGAATGGACGAAACGAAATTACTACTCCAATCACGGTGCAGCTGTAAGGAGGCTTACATTTTGTTCGGCACCAAAATTTGTATATTTCGCCATCCGAACAGGCCGCCAGACATCCAGTCAGATCCTGGCCACCTTACCCGTCCCTTACAAACATTTGCCCGGAAAGCGCACGCGAGTGGCGCCGGCGCCTACATCAAAGCGGTGGTTCCGGCAACAAGCAGCACTTGCGAGTGGCGCCGGCGCCCAAGATCAAACGGGCGGTCCGACAATAACAGACGGCGAGCGCAAGTAACGACTCGGTCCCGCGAACAGCTGGCTGCCGGAGGTGCAAACACCAGCTGGACCCCCCCGGAAGAAGGGACATCAGCCCGTGAGGTCGATGCCCTGACCTGGATCCGACACCAGCCAAAATCTAGAACACCATGAAGGCCCCAGGCGGCAAAGCCAACGGCACATTACACCAATCAAAAGCGCGAGCTCACCCCGAAGCCCTGGAAGTGGGCTACAGAAAAAGAGGCGTGGCTACAGAAAATGGCTACAGAAGAACGCGCTCGGAATCTCTCCGGAGGGACCCAGAGTGTCCGAGGCGGTCGAGAAGATAGAGACAACGACGCACCCAAACCACCGGCAAACTGTGAGTGTAGCCGATCGACGCCTCCCCTCCATCTTCTGGCTGTCCCATGGACCTCTCACGCGCTCAAGCTCCCAGGCGCTCAAGCTCTCACGCTCAGGCTCTCACTCTCAAGTTGAGGGTGACACGCTCACACTCTCGGGAGCGCTTACTCTTGGAATCCCTCTCTCTCTCTCTCTCTCTCTCTCTCTCTCTCTCTCTCTCTCTCTCTCTCTCTCTCTCTCTCTCTCTCTCTCTCTCTCTCTCTCTCTCTCTCTCTCTCTCTCTCTCTCTCTCTCTCTCTCTCTCTCTCTCTCTCTCTCTCTCTCTCTCTCTCTCTCTCTCTCTCTCTCTCTCTCTCTCTCTCTCTCTCTCTCTCTCTCTCTCTCTCTCTCTCTCTCTCTCTCTCTCTCTCTCTCTCTCTCTCTCTCTCTCTCTCTCTCTCTCTCTCTCTCTCTCTCTCTCTCTCTCTCTCTCTCTCTATCTCTATATATATATATATATATATATATATATATATCTATATATATATATATATATATATATATATATATATATCTATATATATATCTCTCTCTCTCTCTCTCTCTCTCTCTCTCTCTCTCGCTCTCTCTCTCTCTCTCTCTCTCTCTCTCTCTCTCTCTCTCTCTCGGAGATGGAGTAGTATCGGGCCGAGTCCAGGCGGCCGAAGAAGCCAGCCGACCACCAAAATGTGAGTACCGTCGGGCGGCCATTCCTTCTTCCTTCTTCCAAACTGGCCCAACTTCTATCACCTTCTTCGGGAAACAAGAGTCTCCTAGGCAGTCCAGAGGAAAGAGACGACGCGCCCAAACCACCGGCAGAAATGTGGGTGTCGTCGACCGACACCTCTTCGGAATACCCCATGAACCCTTGGAACTGTACAGGCTCTTCCCGCCCGGCGCCGTCGCCCCAACCCACGAGGGTACCACCGGGCCATTCATTAGGTGATTAGCCGGGGAGGGATGTGCGTACGGACAAGTGGAGTAACTTCGAACGTCTACTATAGAAGGGTAGGGCAGATAAATAAGTATGGGAAAGGGAATAAGTTGGATGGAGAATGCGTGTGACGGGACTGCGCTCCGACCCTGTTGTCGAACTCTGAAAAGATATGTAAATATACTACCTTGCATGATGGAAACGTTTAAGTGACCGGTCGGCACAGGGAACGATTGCCAAGCTATCGACGAGCATAGCTTGGGCTGACGAGCGGGAATACTCGCCAAGAACCGGATCAAAATATCCGTCATTATCAGGTCCCCGGACACGGGTGGGCCTTGAAAAGGGCTATATCTCGTTCCGGTTTTGCCACGCGTCGTAAGATCATTGTCTCTCCCACTCTCCTCGTCCTAAGCATTCCACCCGCACCTTAACCGGAGCTAAATAAATGATATTATAGCCTAACGTCTCACCGTGGTGCAAACCAATTCAAAACCAAGCAACCCTCGGGGCGCCCTCCAGCTACGCGTTGAGTGGCGAGACCTTCTGGATAAACAAGAGGGCATTGACGTCCAAAGCCAATGGCTGAGTCCGAGACCCTCCTTTGGGACCAGCAGCAATGGATGACGTCAGAACTACGACCCTCTTGAAACGTTGCCCGCGTAATAAATACCTCCGCGACCAGGTGCGAGGACGGGAGGATATTTACGACCAGAACTGAAGTGGCGGCCGTGCCGCGAGTGATGAGGGGTGCCCACCGCGCTTCTCTCTCTGACTGGGTCATCAACAGCCGATCCGTACACGGAGATAACACCACGAGTACTTCCCGACATGGTGGAAGGATTCACACAGTTACGCTTGGATCGTGCCTGATATTAATCTGTACGATGAAGTAAATTTATATGCGAGGCAGCCGACCTGCGAGCCGTCCTCCTACGGACTGAACGTTTCCGGGCGATGGTGGTGACTGTTGAAGCCAGTTAAATCGCCTAGGATATTATTGCTGTTATATATATGACGCGCGTTTGTTTAACGCCTGATTGCGAGAGGGTGCGATGAACGGACACTTCGGGGGTATTAGTTCACCTGCTCTGGATCTTTGACCGCAAAATCACGCTGGCCTCTGCGATCCAGGGGTGCAGGTGAGGTGGCGAACATGGTATGCATGTGGGAGGGGCCGATAAAGGGGCCACCACATTGCGTTCGCCGGAAGTCTGGCGCCGGATTATAGGGTATAGGCAATACATTGCCCGGTGGTTTGTCCGCCCCCGAACTCTGCACGTGGGCACGGTTGGTGCAGACAGTTCGAGGGACTCATGGATGGGTTTGGCATGCCATAAGCCCCGAGGTCAAAACTCATAGGGCCGGCTAGGTTATAACGACGACCGGGTACGTGCCCAACGTGGTAGGGATCCGTGCCCGCCCGTGGGATACGTCAGACCTGGTCGCAAGTGTACGACGAATAAGGCCCGGCGCGACATCGATCGAACTTAATGCTAGGTATGTTGGTCAAGGACACCAGAGCACTTGTATCAGCCCTCGGAGAAGTACGATGAGTCCCCTCGTTGCAGTTAAGGCTTTGTCCAGGCGAGAAACGCTGCTAATAATGGCTAGGCCAACCATGATTGGCAGTGAAAGATTTACTTGTTCGGCCCGGTAATACCATCAAAATTAGAGCAATGGTCTGTCGATCTATGTGTTTGTGTACCGCTGACGGGGGGGGTCGGGAGCTAAATTTGGGGACCACGCAATTCCTTAATTAATAAGGACAGCATGAATTGGGCGAGCGAATGTGAAGTGAATTAGGGGAATGAACGTGATAAGGTAGATTTAAGCATCAGCGGAAGCCGCTTGTGGCTCAACACAGGCACCTATTTCGTGCGGAACATTGCACAAAAGTATACTATTACTAGCGTCCAAAAAGTCCCAACACGGACATGTCATTCAAACCAATGACAAATTTAATTGTCATCAATTATCTTATGCAACGTATTGATTATAATCTGGCTAAATACTCTCACTTACCTATATGGTGTTCCCAAAACTTTGACCTCACACATATATAAATTCGAGTTAGGGACGGCAACTCAAACCGACGGCTGGGGTTTGGGGATGTGTGGTGGAATTGGCGTTGAAAACAACACAATACACCACTGACATAGGCACAACGAACAAAGGAGTGAGTTAGGTCAAGCCCTCACTAAGTTCAGCAGTTCAAGTAGTTCAACCAGTTTCAGTTTAGTTTAGGGTGCATCGAGAATACATTGTAAACACACATTTCACACACCCATACCACTCAGTCGAGTTTAAGTGAGGTAAGCAAGAGCTAAAACAAACATTGTACACACCCACTTCACACACCCATACCAGCTCCAGTCGAAGTTAGGTTGGATCTGAAATACATTTCACACACCCACACCCCACCCATCCCACCCACACCCCGCACACCCACACCCCCACTACACATCGCGCACCCACACCCGCCACCACCCCCGACACCCCACCGACGGCAGAGCCGCCACCCCTACACAGCCACACAGGACCAAAAGCCAATCGAAGGTAGTAATTAACTGTTATGACCTGGGGGGTGCCTCTGAAGAGGAAATAGTAGATGGCCTGTCTGAGTACAGTGTAGTAGAGGCACGTGGGATCAAGGCACGTCGTGGAAGCGTTTTGACACAAACTAACAGTATCATTTTAACTTTTAACTCCACTGACTTGCCAACCACCATATCTGTTGGCTACATATGAGTTAGGGTGAGGATGTTTGTCCTCAATCCCGTCCGCTGCTACCGATGCCAACCGTACGACCACACCACACAGCATTGTAGAAGTCGCTCAGCATGCGGGTAATGCTGTTCGCCAGAGCATACTGGCGACAACTGTAGTTCGAAAGACACGAGGTGTGTTAACTGTGATAATAGGTGCCGCATCCATCATATAACCGTTCTTGTCCAGCATATATTGGAGAGAAAGAAATATTTTCCATCAAGAGAACCAGGCAACTTTCATTTCGTCAAGCCCGGGAGGCGTATGACGAATCCCATTCAAAACTCCCGTATGCGGCGGCAGTGAGAGATACTCCTGGGATCCCCACAAGGCAGCATGCGAACACCACCCAGTTACTTGCGCAGCTCAGTGCCTTACTTAGCACATTTGGCATCATCTGCCTACCAGCGACATATACAGGAAGTCAGGCCTCTGGTCAGTTTCGTTCACCAGATAAGGTGAAACGTCCGGACACCCCGCCCGGGGATGATGTTACCTCGGTGGCATCAGAGGTGGCGCAGGTAGCGGCCGAAAGTGTCGCCTCGAAGGGTGAGTGGACACTGGTACAAAGGACTAAGAAACCAGCAAAGTCCCCCCCCCAGCCAAGCCCAACTCCTCGCCCCCATGTCACCCCTTCCCATCACCTCCCGCTCAAGATCTCCTCCACCTCCGTCTAACTTGCCGAGAAACACGACCTCTGCACCAACGTTGCCGGCCGCAAACACTATTAGGACACTATCGATACCGGACGCGAGTCTCCAGAGGCAAGTCCGAGAGACGCGACCGTGAGGCGAAGAGAATGCGACTTGCGGGAATGGAGAGTCCGGGCAGCAAGCCGCCAAGGAGTGGACAAGCCAGTTCCTTTGAGATCAGGCACTCCGGCGCCGCGAAGGCCAGTGGAAGGCCCGTCCGGATCTTTGGCTGTTAGCAGTAGCCCGCCCAAGATGCGCCCTACTCCTCCGCGCGTGAACGCTCCCCAAAGGCGTGTATCCCCTTGGGCCAGCTCCCCGCCGGAAGGAGAAGCGTCACCACGTTCTCGCTCGAGAACCCACTCACTTTGGACAAGGCCGGTTGGTCGCCTCGATTCTGCAGCAGGTCGTACTGACTTTTAGACCGTACGAGCCTAGTCTAGTCTACTATTCCGTATCAGTCTAATCACTAGTCAACATATCTTTTGTTTTACAATGGAACTGTAGAGGCACCATGACCAGTCTCCAGGAGCTACAGATTTTACTGCATCACACTGTAAAACTCCATATGCAACATTATCATACTGCGATACTGATGCAATGGAGGTGTTATGTTGGCGGTGCACAACAGTGTTCCCGCCCAACCTCTCGCTTTGAGTACATCTCTCAAGGCGGTGGCCGCAAAAGTCGTATTCGGTCATATCTCGATCAGTATATGCTCCATATATCTCTCTCCTGGATCCGCGTTGCCTTCTGCAGCACTCCGACGACTGCTAGTCGAGCTCTTCCAATTTTGCTTCTGGGTGATTTTAACGCCCACCACATGGTATGGGGATGGGGATGGGGATGTGCAGACAGTGGCGTCACCACGAAATTCTTCGGCGGGGGGGCAAGGTCGAAAGGGGTCTCCTGCTCCCTGAAAGAGGGCCTCCATTGTGTTAGGGCCTCCCATTGCTTTTGTAGGCTTTTAATATGGTTCTGGAGTGGGAAACACGATTTCATATTGATGCCTTATTTGTTCTTCGCATTGTGCATCATTTACTCGAAACGTAACAGCAATAATTTATTTTCGCTGAAAACTGGACCATACAAGGGCATTGATTAGTAATATGGGTAAAAATACCTAAATGGCAAAACATACCAACGTCTCAATGCTTTCTCGACCAGAAGAATCTTCCCGCTGGCCTCTAAATTACAGCGAGTTCGCGGGGCTGGTGCTAAGCATATCTTACAGGTATCTCCCGTTGATCAACCCACTGTTATGCCCTTCAAGTATAACTGAATGAAGCTAGATTCATCACTACTGTTATTTATTACCACCAGCTTAATGTCCTCAGCACAGCTTAAGCGATCATTTCTCAGTCCTTGGACGACAATTTCGCGAAGGTGACAACGAGAAGTGGATTGCATTGGTTTTATAATCGCCATATTGGGAATTTGTTCATTTTTATAACATTTTGGTGCTGGCTGCAAGGCAACTATCGCGCAAGCTAAAATAGTACATTGTTAGCGAATAAATACACGGTAAGAGCAACCATTGAACAACAATGCATCAATGGCAATGCAACAATACAACAATGGCAATTCATACATAATGCAAAACCTTCAAATTCCACGTCGTCATGCCCATGGTTTTCCCTTTGCTGTACCGTTTTGTAAATGATGTTGATAAGGTATGGGGGCTTGGAAGCCCCAATCATGCAGATAGATCATAGAAAAGAAGTTTGTACACAGAAAATGCATTTAAATACATCATTCCTCCCATTTTATATGGAGCATGGGTGTTGTATTGTATGGTTGTGTTGTTTTGTATGCTTTCTCCCCCAATGTCGGCTTTGCCCCATGGGCGTATGTTTCTGAAAATTATTGATGGACCAGTGGAGTACTGATATTTGCGTCAAGGGGAGGGGGCAAACGGATTTGCAGGGGGTCCACCTACGCCCACTGGAAAATTCCTTGGATTTCGACCGCCATTTTGTCAAAAGAACCTTTTGAAATGAAATCATTAGTGATCAACTGAATTCTCCTGTGGAGGGGCCTACCTACCACTATCGTTTTTGATTCGTCGGATTTCAACCCTAACTACCCCACCCAATTATGAGGTTTTCTTTTCGTATCCCTTGATAAGTCACCTCGTATTGCTGAAATTACACCTATACGACAAAAACCCGATCGATATCCGAAAGTAACAAGCTAGAGCTCTCCCAAAGAAGGAGGTATTCCAAAAAACAATCGTCCGGGTCAGGCAAATGGTTCTGCAGCACCGAACATATTACCAGTTGCCTTCACAAATTGCGTACGGCACCGAAAGACATACCGGATCTTGAAAAATATAGGTGGAATATAAATTGCACTATCTTACCTAACTCCAAGCCTCTCTTTGGTGCTACTTTTCCTCCCAACTGAAAAATATTCACCTGCAGAGGAAATGAATGGTGGCATCATGTTGCCAACATTTATAAGCATTGCATTAGACAAATAAAACCCAAGGACTCAAAAATTACCTTACACTGCAAGCTTACCACTATGGTGATACCACTGTACTCTTGGATCGTAATTTAGATGACCATACTCAACAAGGAAATGCTCTGGTATTAAGTTAGTATTTTCTTTGAAGTCCGTTGGATTTAGCTAGAAACTGTAATGCGGACAGTAAAAAGTTCTTTAGTTTCTACAAGCTGAGTAAAGTTTCTAGCACAATTGGTCCACTGGAAGTAAACGGGACTACATTGGGTGAGGATAGTGCGATGGTTGAGGAGCTGAGCAAGCAGTTTAAATCAGTGTTTACATTGGAAGATATGACCAATCTGCCGACCGTACACCATAGTTCAGTGACATGGGATCTGACAAATGATGTTGATTTCATTGATAGTGATGTTGTTTACAATCATATCAGGAAAATAAAGCCAAACAAGGCAGCAGGACCTGATGATATTTATGCTAGGGTGTTGCGGGAAACTAAAAAGGAACTGGCATTTCCACTTAGTATAATATTTTGTAGATCAGTTTCACAAAATGAAATTCCAACCGATTGGAAAAGGGCAATGTAGTTCTTATTTTCAAGAAAGGAGAAAGAGGGAAAGTTGAAAACTATAGGCCAGTAAGTCTCGCATCCCTAGTCTGCGAGGTACTCGAATCAATTATCAAGAATAGAATAGTTAGTTATCCGAAAGGTAGCAGATTGATTCAAGATACTCAACATGGGTTTAGAAAAGGACGATCGTGTCTCACAAACCTCTTGGACTTTTTAACTTCGCCACAGAACAATTTGATCAGGGAAATCAGGTTGATGTAGCATATCTTGACTTTAGTAAGGCCTTTGACAAAGTACCCCATAAACGGTTAATGATACAGCTTGAGTCACATGGTATTGCAGGTAGCATCTTAAAATGGATAGAGTTGTGGCTTTCAGATAGACAGCAAAGAGTGGTGCTAAATGGTACAAAGTCATCATGGCAAAATGTTCTTAGTGGAGTCCCCTAGGGGTCAGTACTGGGGCCACTACTGTTCATTATATTTGTAAATAGCATTGAAAGTGGCCTAAGCAGTGAAATTTTGAAATTTGCGGATTATTTGAAGGTCTTTTGGGAAATAACAGGTCAAGATGAGCATATCTCGCTGCCAAAAGACTTAGACGAACTTGTGCAGTGGTCCGAAGAATGGAAAATTTAATTTAATTTCGATAAGTGCAAAATCATGCATGTACGTAAGCAGCATATGAAGGCTCTATACTTGATGGGTGGCCAAGTGCTATCAGTGACTCAACAGGAGAAGGATTTAGGTGTTATTCTAAACCCAAAACTGGGGGCATCAGAACAGACCAGGGAAGCCAGGAAGAAGGCACTGAGAATGCTCGGGGCAACAGATAGGAATGTATCATACAGAAGTGAGGAAGTGATCAGGAAGCTTTACTGTGCATACGTCAGGCCACATTTGGAATACTTCATCCAAGCTTGGTCTCCTAGCTATGAAAAAGATTGGGGGCTTTTAGAGAGAGTACAAAAGAGGGCTACAAAAATGGTTAATGGCATAAGCAACCAGGCATATTAGGAAAGACTGAAAAAATTGAATATGTTTTCACTTAGATATAGAAGGCTGAGAGGAGATCTCATCGAGGTCTTTAAATTTGTCCATGGTCTGGAGAGGGGATACCTTGGGGAAATGTTTGAATTGAACAGAAATTATGCAATTAGGGGTCATAAATTCAAAATTAAAGTTAACCCCAGCAGAACAATGTTAAAGCAAACTTTCTTCACCAACAGGGTAGTAGAACATTGGAACCAGCTCCCAGAAAACATTGTCAGTAGCAGCACATTGAACACCTTTAAAAACAGCATAGACAATCATTATAAGAATAGAGGGCTTGCTTTTCAGTATTACAGGGAGTGCTGATTGACAGATTTGGTGGGCAACTGGTTCAGTGTACAGAGTGCAACCAAGAAGGGCCCTGGTGGCTCATAGTTGCACTAATCTTTTATGTCTTTGTCTTTATGTCTTTATGGATGAAAATTGAATTGGCTTTTGGTAAGCTTCATTACCTTTTGTTCTGAAAACTTTCAAATCTGATAACACCAGACAAGCTTTGCCTATTACTTAGTACTTAGTCTTATGTAGGTACATAAGGACAGAAGACACAAGACATAAAATTATAGAATGGTACATAGGTACCTTTCTAGAATCTTATGATTATTGCCTTGTGCTTTGAGTATTATTGCACTTTAATGTATATACAAAACAAGATTTACACATTTTAACTCCATCAAGCAAGCATATAGGGTTCGTTTTCGTTCAGATTGGTTAGATTATGTTAGGTCAGGTTTTTCTTTTTAGTTGAAAAAAAAATTGTCAAATAAAAAAATTCCTATAAATTTCTTTTCTGCAGAAACAGATTAGGATAGGCTAGGTTTAGTTCCGTTTTTGTTTCCTTTTTAGATTAAAACAAACAAATTATTTCAACAAATTCTGACATGGAAGGGTAAGGAGTAAGCTCATGCTTGAAGACGTTTTATGGATCCTTATCCATATAAACTATACCTTTCCAATGCAATATTTATGGATGTTACTAACACCAACTAGGACCACTCGTTTTCTGTCCAATTGTTTACTTTTTCAGTCTGTTAGCAAAATACCACCAAAAAGAGGCTTTGAGTTTGATCAAAAAGGAATGGTTAAAAACAAAAATAAAAATGCAACAGAACCAAACCTAGTCTAACCTCCCATTAGAGATACAATCATGGAATGATAATCAAATGGGGTATTTTGATAGATGCTCAGCTTTTGTTGTCGCAAGATAATTGTCTAAACTAAGATGTCTAAGAATGAAATTTTGTGAACTCGAAGGTGCATATTGAAGTACATGTCTGCCCTTGTTTTCAGTTTGCATACTGCATCACAACTTTATCGTGAGGAAGTAGTTTCTGCCTCCAACCTCTCCTGTCTCTCGATCTTATGCCTGCACCAGAAGTCGGCCCCAGCCCAGCCTCTGCCTGCTGGGATCCAGCATTTGTATTAACACTCGCCCTGGTGGACCTCTGAAAATTACGCGCACTGGTGGGGGGCGGCTCCTATTGCAACGCGTTCTGCAGATCTGGAGCAACGAAATTCGCAGGATGGATGGGTACTGAAGTGAACTGTATTGTGTACAAGTTTCATAACCTTAGGTCAATATCTTCAGGGTCAAATGAGGTCAAGATGTCAAAATGTTCTGGTTTTGCATAGCTTGGCTTGTCATTGTTATGGATTGCTGTGATTGTGTTTACTCCAAAAACGGGCATTAATGATGTTTTGGACATTAATATTTATGCAATATAGATGCTAGATCAGGCGTTTGACTGCAGGTCACCTATTTCGTAAAACTTTATCAGGTCATCACCTGCTCCAGTTGCCGGAACCGGGCCGCCCGCCCGACTGCTCCGTTGGGCGGCTCGGCGCAATCGGCTTCGCAAAGAAAGGAGTGAAGTACATGAATACGGTATGGAAACGCTTAGGTACACGATGGAAAACACCAGTTGTCAGGATGTGTAGGGAGTAACATGCAAAGTGACATCAATCGCATGACAGTCATTTGCATTTATGACAACATTCCAGTTGACCAAGTTTGGCTTCATTAACCTGTCATTAACTTTACTTCACTTGACCTTGGTCACCTAACATGACTTTTAAACTACATATCATAACAATATACATCACACAAGTCGTTAGTGTTGCCAAGAACACTTCCTTTTGCCAATATACTGGAAGCGCATCTGCGCCGATTTTTGTGGTTTGGCGCTGCGAAGTCTTATTTTTACTTTAAGGATTCCTAACTCGACGGATTTCGCCCCCCCCCCCCACCCCAGAGCGCGTATAATGAATCATGTAATGACCAAACATAATGGCAGGATGGGCACCCTCCAAATCCATCCCACCCTTATGTACACCATTGTGGGGGGGCGGAGGGGTGGTGGCTGACCCCAAAATTAGAAGTTTGCCCCCCCAAACCGGTGGGCTAAATCCGCCAGTGTTAGTTGGTGTAGTTTTTAATTTGTTTCCATTGTATTGCTTCTTGTTTTCAAAAACATTTTGTACTGTCTAAGATTTGCTTTTTTGGGTAAACAACTAAGTAATAATGGTATATCATGAAAAGATGGTTTACAATATTATTTAGAAGCTAAAATAAACATTACTTAAATGTATTTTCTTTTTCGTTTAAACTGCTAAAAAGTTGTCGTTTTCGCGTTATCGAAGTCACCGATTTGGTTATCGGAAGTTAGTGAGTTATCGTTGTGGAAGTTACCAAATAAAAATGTATCTTTTTGTGTTTCAAAATTTTTAGCCGCCAATTTTTATTTAACACACGCACGTTCGGGGTCAGATGTCTGCCCCCCGCTGCGGTTTTTCCTAATTTGCAGCCATACTAATCTGGTTAGCAAGGCCAAACCTCGCATGGCTGCTCAATTGTCTTTTACGCATATCCTCATACATTTTTAACCCTGGGTGATCTCAGGTCAGGTCACCAGGTCAGGCGAAGTAATCCAATTACACTCGGAGTTCTAGGTGGCATAACTTCCACAATAATTGGGCGATTAATTTCAAACTTTTAACACGTCATGATCTCATCAGGGACCATAATATATATATATATATATATATATATATATATATATATATATATATATATATATATATATATATATATATATCTATATATATATATACTTTTTGTAGCATGGACCTAAGTTCAAGTCGCGGCTATGGCTTCCCCATTATAGGGCTATGGTAAAATATACAAATGTTTCGTGTTTACATATTTGCTCTCGGAATGATCTCACAACGGTTGTAGCGTGTAGTTCGAAGCTATGCTCAATGTTACCGCTGCCGTTTTTGCTCAGTGACCTCACCAAGGTCATCTGAAGTCACCTGAGATCACTACACATTTCTGCACATTATATCGCACTGCATTGAGCTACAAGGCTGAAATTACCGTCAATGTGTTTGTATCGCCAAGACGTGTCGATTGATATATTGCATGCCCTCCCTAGGATACTTCATGACCGTGACCTGATGTCATAATTTCGGACTAAGAAGCATTCTGGCTTCACACCGCGTATTGTCGATATTACATTTCAAGGACTGTCGAATAGCGTTGGCCGTTTGTTTCTATCTGTTACAGGTCCTGAAATATGTATCAATAGCTGAGAGTCTTACCCGATCTGGTCGAATTTGACCTATGATCACCCAGTGACCTGACTATTAACCTGAGCGGAAAATGATCCAACTACTTTCGATAGAGCGTGTCACCAGCTATCCAACGCAGTTTTCCGTTTGTCGCTAGCTAGCACAGGTCTAGAGATCTTTGGGGGGGGGGGCAGGCATCTGCCCTCCCCCGGGCCGGCGAGGTTGGCGCGGACCGCCGGACGTGCGAGTGTTAATTTTCCTTTTCTAATGGGCATAGCGGACCGGAAAACGTTGTTGGAAGTCAACTTTCATAAAAAATGCTTAATTTAGCGAACATCTTCGATTTGAACTCCAATAGGCAAATATGCAAAACTAATAAGTAATCAAAAAGTGGAAAAATGAAAAATTCCTCTGGTGTGCTTCGTTGGATCCATGAAGATAAGCAAACGCTGAAAGATCAATTAAAATATTTGTATATGTTAAAGCGTGACGAGTGGTTGAATGTTATTGGAATTGACCTCACCTGGACTAGGCTAACTCATTGACTGTGGATGACCTGACTTGAAAGTTTTGACACAACATGACAAATTGATGTGAGAAAAGGTATGCCAAATTTCGGCGTGCGGCAGCACGCCCTTCTTTCACTATCCGCGGAAAACCTTAGTACCTTTAAGGTTGAAGACCCCCGAGACGGCGCGGGTTAACATCCACGTCGTTTTGGAAGTAACCAAAAGTATCCCACCAATCAACATGCGACTGTGGGTTTCTGAGAAGTCTAGCTGGTATAGACACACGACAATCGTTGGTACGAACATTGGAATCCCAGGTTTGGGAGGAGACCTTTGCTATCCCATGGTTTTCCTGAATAACTCCGAAATTAATACAGAATGGAGGCTGGAACATCGTAAAACCCTATTAATATGAAAGGTACCTGGGCAGGAAATTAGCTTCATTTAGGGTTATGTCACTGTGGTTTTATCAATGCAATTGCGGGTAGTGATTCGCCTCGTGAGCTTTACTTTAGTAGCTCACGCGTACATTCAGCCACGTGGGAAGAACACACACACACACACACACACACACACATATATACATATGTATACATACACATACACATACACATATACATATACATACAAAGGGCTGTTGGCCCATGTGAGGCACCAAGGCAGTGCCTCACCTGAATAGAGCTGGAAAATATTTGTGTATGTTGTTTTTCTTCAAATGATGCTTTCATCCGCTGGAAGATAGCAAAATGGAAAAACTGGAAACAAATGTACCTTGGTGACTCATAGTTATGGTGAAAATGGAAGTCTATTTACATTTACATCCTTTACATCTGAGCTTCAAAACAGCTTTATCACGGGTCGGCAAGGGTCAGCCTCTCACACATATCGCCATATATTGCGCTTTCATTTCATAACAAACGCAGGGTATGCGGCCTTTTTGTAGCCTAGTCCATTTTGCTCTTAGTGGATATTTCTGTGTAAGGAGCACTATTGAGGTACGTCAGGCCATGTTTTGAATGAAAATGTTCCCATTTGTTCGTGAAAATAAGGGAATATACAGAATTGAAGGGCAGGAGCAATTTACCTACCCACGCACTTTTACCCAAGAGTGTCCCTGGGGCTTGTATATATTTGCCTAAATCGCATGCATTGTGCACATCGAAAAATTGTTTTTGAGTCATTTGGTGCAGCCAAGCAAAAACTAATTATCACAAATTTTCGAATTCTTTGGAGTTGGAAAGCTTACTAGGTGCCTGACTACCTAAGCATGCGCTCAGAGCAACACTGTTGCACAAATTTGAGATTGAAGAACAAGTTTGGTCCAGATCATACTTTTTTGTTGGCTGGACTGATGTCCGTCCTGGAAACATTAGTGAATGCATGGAATTTACAGAGCTGACTAAGAATCATATCAAAGTCTAATAATAGTCCACGGGTCACTAACAGACTTCCTCGTTGGGCTTTTGGTTCTAGTATTTGCCACTTCTCGTACCTACCTATCAGTCCAGCCAAGAACAAAAAAAATATGACTTGAACCAAACTTGTTCTTCAATCTCAAATTTGTGCAACAGTGTTGCTCTGTGCTCATGTTTAAGTAGTCAGGCACCTACTGAGCTTTCCAACTCTAAGGAATTTGAAAATTTGTGAGTATTAGTTTTTACTTTGCCGTACCAAATGACTCAAAACCAATTTTTGGATGTGCACAATGCATGCCATTTAGGCAAGTATATAGAAGCCCCAGGGGCACTTTTGGGTAAAAAGAAAGTGTCTTGATGCAACTTTACATAATTTCAATTTGATATACTTGGGAAATGGAAACGTTAAGACGAAACGTCGACCGAATACAGATAGGACCTATGTACGCAATATTAACCATCATGCACTCCGGCGAAATACTACATAAACACAATGAAGAGACAAGGAGCATAATACGCTCAATGGAATCCACAAGCAAAACAATCAACGCTAATCTCGCAGTCGTATTCAACGAAACCTGCATATATATATATATATATATATATATATATATATATATATATATATATATATATATATATATAGTATGTATGTATATATATGCCCACTTTATAAATGATCAATAATCATTTTGCGGCGATGATACTCCGGTAACTAAGGCTTGGGGGGGGGGATGGCATGGAACAAGTTGAGGGGGACAAATCGGCACTTTCCGACATGGGGAGGGAGATGTCTCCCCCGACCGACAGTGGTTACGCCCATGCGAACATGCGTACAGTAGGACCATTTACACCGTTCAGACTGTTCAGACTCAGAAAAACATGTTCTCCATAGCAAAAAGATACCAGTATATATATTTTTTTTAAGTCGCCGCACATGTTCCTGATTAGCGTCTGACGCACAACACGGGCCATCAGCGTCGACGTCAGCATATATATATGTATATATATATATATATATATATATATATATATATATATATACCTTAGTTCAATCGTGACCATTGTTCTCAATTTGTGCTTTAGGTACCCATATAGGTATGTGTATATATATATGTATATATATATATATATACATAAAGCTATATAGGTACCTAAAGCGCAAACTGAGAGCAATGGTCAAGACTGAACCAAGGTCCCACCTGCCTTCACCGACCCCGACTGGCGCAATCACAAGATTGCGGGGTAAGACTAATGTCTTAATGACTATGAAAGTTCCGAAAGTTAAACCGGTCATAAACTTGACCTGACGTCACCTCGGTGACTTGACATGACTTTGAAACAATATAGCATAACAATGTACACCAACAAAAAAACTTAAACCAACTTATCCAAAACAAACCTAACCGATTTGTTTGCATTATGGAGGCAAGTGTTTGCGAACACATAATTTTGTTTGTTTGTTCTCCTTGTTGCCACCTTAAAGCACAATAATACCTTCTTTTCTTGATAAAATGACTGGGTATTGAGATATAAGTGTATATTGAAATATTTATGTAGAAACGTTTCCATTTCCCAAATATATCACTTTGAAATTATGTCAAGTTGCATCAAGACACTTTCTTTTTAACCAAAAGTGCTCCTGGGGCTTCTATATACTTGCCTAAATGGCATGCATTGTGCACATCCAAAAGTTGGTTTTGAGTCATTTGGTACGGCAAAGTAAAAATTAATACTCACAAATTTTCAAATTCAAATCAAGACAATTCAAATCAAGAAAAAATGATGTAACATAGCCTAACTTAGCCCAGCCATCTATGGAATGAAGCAAAATATTTTTGTAAAAATGGAAAAGTTCAAAACAATTTTCTTCTAAAAAATGTTCAAATTCAGAAAAGCTTAACCTTACCAAAACTGTTTTTAAGAAAAACTAACTTACAAGAAAAATCACCTCCCCCACCCAGATATTTTTTATAGCCTACAACAAATACCTAACCTTGCTTAACCTAACTAAGCATAATTCCCTTGTATGTTTGATGGAGGTAAATTGCGCGTAAAACTTGTTCCGTTGGTTACCTTAAACTGCAGTAATGCTGCCTATCTTATGTATCATGATTGATATGGAGAAGGTGGCACAACATTCAGTGTAAGTATCCTATGGTTTATTTTTCAAGCATCTGGAAGAAAGATATGGAAAGAACAGATTGTCAACCAACATGTTTATGTTTCCAAGAGATGAAAATCCATGTAAGACCTGGTTGACAGTCAAAATTTTAACCGTCAACCAAATTTGGGCACAAATTTGGGCGCAAAACTGCCTTTTAGGCCTAAAAATGACATTCCCCTGTGCCCTTTCCTGTACTTTGCAGCATGGAAAATTCACGCCCCCCCCCCACCCCCGGTCAACAAACCTTCCAGTGTGCACCGGGCCGCAAAGTGCCCTTTTGGAGCCGCCCAGATGCCCTTTTCGGTCCGTGCCCCCTATGGAAAAATCCTTGGTACCCGCCTGATAGGTACGTACATGCCTGAAAATAAAATCTGCTGAAGTCTTAAAATTGAATGACAAAAGGCGGCAGTTTCAGTCTGTTGCCATTTTGGTGGCTCAGTCACTTAATTGTCCAATTAAGTCTCAGTCACTTAATTGCCCAACTTTCTCAGTTACTTATTTATCTGGGTTTTAGGGTGTTTCCACCAGAGTTGAACTCCACATGAATATTCTATTTGTCAGAAGAGTTTGGGCGCGAATGATCAACCCTGGTCGATGCGCCCTAAAGCCCAAATAACTAACTGGTCAGAAGAGTTCACACAAGTTAGGCAACTTGAGCACAAACTAGGTTGAACATTTCCCAAAATACTTTAAGGATTCCTGGCTGGCAATGTCACACTGAACTAGACGGAATTTAGCCAAGCCAACTACATTGGTAAGTTATAATATATCGCTCACGCGACACATTTCGGAACAATATCGCACTTATTCAACGCGAAAAGTTCTTGATTAGTGGTTTTGAACACGTTAGAGGTTTTGAACGTTAGAAGTTCTGAACTCGTTTGCTATTAGACGGTATGAACTCTTGCTGTTTTTGTGGATTCGATGTTTTGAACTCATAGAGGTTTTGAACACCTAGAGCTTTTGATCACTCGTGCTTTTGAGCCTTTAGATGCTTTGAATTCGAAGAAAATTTGAACGGTTAGAGATTCTGAACATTAGAAATTTTGAAGTTACCCAATACTGAATCAAATCTCCGAATTTAGAGGTTTGGAACGCTTAGTCCTTTTGATTCCTAGATGTTTTGAACTGTTAGAGGCATGACCATTAGAAGTTCTGATATAGACCCATTTGAGTTAGCAAATAGAGGAGAACTTGTTCTAAATTTCACCGTACAAGTTGGGATTCATTGCAGATATAAAAGGACTACTTGAAATGTATAAAGAAAAGTTGATATTATGACCGACTTACATGACCTTTTTAATGTCAGGTAAAATGTTATTTTTTATCCCAAAAAGTTGGAGAACACTCCTGATCCTGAGAACTCAAAACCGTCCAGCCCTTCGCGCGTCCTTTCCGGTGTACAGCCCTCAGCCGAAGCTGTGACGGCTGTGGATTCTGTGGTTTCGCCATGGTATAGTTTGTGTTTGGTTAATTATTTCACTCATATTTGAGATTTAATGGTCCCAGATCGTATAGCCATCAATGACCATGTAGCTGGCATATTTTGGTGAAGATGTCATCTATTTGGTTGCTGGTCGGCGCGACGTGTATTGTGCATGGTACCCTGTATTTGTGTTTGCAAGAAATTGTTCGCTTTTCCTGTGCTAGCTTTCGCAACGTCAACAAGCACTTGAGTGCTTTTGAACATGCTCGCACATTAAATGGAAACTTTGGAAGATAATTAGTCCAGCCTTTGTGACATGCTGTATCAGCTTGGGAAGTGCAAATTTGTATATAGTTTGAAAAGTATCACTCGTCTGTATCGATCCTTAAGTACAATTAGTGAGTATTTTTCAAGAATTGCCCCTCACTTCCTTTATCTCAATGTATCCACACCATCATCAGCTGTTAGCAACATCACTCAAGACACCCAGCTGGGTGCACTGAATGACCGATGGGTGGAGTGGGAAACTTACTTTCCAAGTTTGGAGTCAGTGGAGTTGGAGGGCAAACAGATTTCTTCCAGAGACCATTTTCATAGACATTATTTTTTTTATTCATGGAATCTATCTGTTACTAACTGACTGGAAAATAATATATACCTTAGCAGGATGGGAAACTTGCTTTCCAGGTTTGCAGTCTGAGTGGAAACAGATTTCTTCTGGAGGGCATTTCCATGGACATTATTTTTCATGCATGGAATCTTATTTGCTGGTAACAGACAGGAAAATCATATGTATCTAGTCAGTACAGTGTAAAATAATTGATGATGTGACCTGGAAATTCACAGTTAATGGAATTGTGCTAGTTCATCCTTGTCTTTGGTTTTTACGAGTTTGCCACATGATGTATGGGCAGTCATGCAAATGACTGAAATACTGTAAAATGCATCTGACTGAAGTGAGTCATTCAGCTTTTTTAATCCTTAAGCAATACACATAATTTTTGGTCGCATCAAAGCATGGACACAAAGTGAACAATGGATGGCACCACAAGATGGAGTTGTGATGATCAGCTCAGCTTTGTCTTGTGTAACACAGGAGCAATGTGCTTTCCTTTCACTGTTGGTCTCAGTGCAAGGCTAGCCAAATGAAAAACAAACACAAAATTCATGCTTAACCAGGGTGGAATTACGGCACTTCTTCCAGAGATTTTATCTCTTCAAATATTTTTTTTGCTCTCTGGATTCATACTGGATACCTAGAATGGGCTCCATTTGTACTCTGGCACAAACATGCAGAAGGAAGAAAAATATCACTAAAAAAGTAATACTAGATTGAAGAAAACATCCACCAAACATGTTATTTTACCAGATTAACAGATAAACTATCCACTTTTTGTACCATGAAGCACACCAACATCTGAACATACATGTTTTAAGAGAAGCTTTCAGAGTCCTGGAGGCTGCTGATCGGAATTTGCTGCATTCACATTTTCTGTTATGAAAACTGTCAACCAATCAATGGAAGGTATTTTTAAATGACATAACCATTAGCAACTTTGAACACATGTAAGAGTGCCATGCTGCAAACACAAGACCTCAACTGCTCCTTTGCTTTTAGCACCTTCATTGCCTGACTGTCACATGTGAGGTAGAGGTGTTGGGTCTGTATCACAGGGAATTGTTTGTGTATGTAGGTAGGTCAGTGTTAAATTATTAGTGAAATAGGGTGGAATATACCACTTATTAAACACTTGATCAACATCCTCCAAAGGGTATCAACATCCTGCTCCTTAATGCATGATCATGAAGTCTTCATGTCTCCTTTCTAACTGTATCTTGCTGATCAGTACCATGTTCATGCTCTCAATAAGGTATGGTAATACACAAATATTTTGTAACACAATTTCAGGAAAAGGAATTGTCTATAATGCGATATGGCATTCACTACCAGTTTATAGCACAGGATTATTCACCCTATCCCAAATGTCACTTCCCAAATTATGACTTAAAAACAAATAATAAAGTTGTCATAAGTACCAGCACCATCAACCTAAATATGAGTGACAGACATTATGAACATTTTAAATGACACAAAGGTACATGTGTTTTGCCTGTTACCAGCAAATAGATTCCATGCATGAAAAATAATATCCATGAAAATATGCTCCAGAAGAAATCTGTTTGCACTCCCGACTCCAAAAGTAAGTTTTCCACCATGTGCTCAGCTCAGAACCCACACCTGCCCACATGCACAGCCAATTCCCTGCTCGATATGTACCGGACACCAACACCTTGCATGCAACAGTCGGAAGGCAAAGGATGGGTCAAGTTCTTGTTTGCAGTATGGCACTGTTAAATGTGTCCAAAGTTGTTAATGGTTATGACATCTTAAAAATACCTTGCACTGATTGGTTGAAGGACAGTTTTCAGAACAGAAAATGCTAAAAGCAAATTCTGATCAGCTGCCTCTGGGACTCTGGAAGACATCTCTTAAAACTCAGTTTTTCCCACTATAGGTTTGAAAGCAGGTTTCTGGAGATGCATTGGCTGAATTTGTAATGAACAAACAACTGTTCAGTACACAGGTGTGAGGTTTTGCTCTGTCAGCATTTCTGTTCGTTGTGGTTTGGTGTGGTGTGTTCAGATGTCTGTGCCTGATGGCACAAAGGTGGGTAGTTTATTTGGTAATTGTAAATAAAATAACATGTTTGGTTGATGTTTTCTTCAATCTTGTATTAGTTTTTTATTGAAATTTTCTTAAGAGGTGCCTTAATTCCTGCCCCACCCAAGGGTGCCATGAGGGCTATTTCTAAGGGTTGGGTTAAGTTAGGTTATCCATTGCACCCAGTTGGAGGTGTGTCTACATTTCAGCTGACTGACTCAAATGCTTGTTGGTATATAGAAAGTAATGGGTAATACTTGAAGATTACCCAATTTGTGCATATTGGTGATCATTGGTTTTTGGTTTTACAAGTCGACCATTGTGTCATGTAGTGTCATCAACCTCACTCCAATTGGTCCCAGGTGAAGAGTAATGACAGGTACGACTCAAACCCACCACAATATTTGAATTGTGAGATGGGTAACTTGCCCATAGACTACTCATCAGTTGGTTATTGGAATTTATGGATGCATTGAATAGACTATTATTTTCTTCTTTCTTTCATCCCCAACTGGTGTATATACAAAATATGCAAGTCAAAATAATGCATGAGATGTTCAGACTTGACAAGGATCCATCCAGGTTAAGCTGGTAGAGGGGAGATGGGTACCATGGTAAATTTGAAGATCAAGATAAAATTTGATTCTTTTGATTTTTTAATGCAATGTCTTCTGATGTGAATGTGATGTGACCACTTATTTTATCTCCAAATCATTACTTTTAAGTGAACTGCATTTGATACAACTGATGTTGAGCAAGTTACAGAATAAATGTGTGATACTATAAAGTGTTTCATGAGTTAATGCTGCCAACATGCACATACCTTAATGGGATTGTTTGGGCTGTGGCTTGTCCATTTGTACTTTGATGGTATCAGACTGACAAGCATTGCATTCAGATTGCAGCTTATATAGCTTTGTTGCTTTGAGAAGCAAATCATGAATCTTGGACACTATGTTGAAAAAATATGTACTTGCATAACTTCTCAAAAGAGAGCTGAAGAGTTTTGTGAGATACTGCAGCACAGCCCATACATGGCAAAGCTAAACCTACACTGATAATGGTGTGCATTGCGTGTGCCTGCATCTGGTCTGTCCACTGGCATTTGCAGTGTTCTGCTTAAAATCAACTGTTCAAAAATTGCATATGAATAGATGAATTAAGAAGCAAAATAAAAAGTCTAACCAAACAAGAAAAACATTTCCAAATAAACATTGGCCATGACATCAAACCTAGGTAAAGTTGCTAGCTCTGCTATTTGCATTAAAAGCATTGCATCTCAACTTCTTGCCTTGATTGCAGGTCAGACACATCAGGTTGGAAAAATATTTGTCAGGAATGAGCATATAGTTATGTCAGAAATATGAGGCTTTTGATGTTATAATATTGAAATGTGTGCATGAAGTGTTTAATGTCTGACAACTGTGACCAGGTATGGATAATTATAAGCAATGGGCTACATTTAAGGGGAAGATTATGGTCATGCATTTCTTTGCCAAATGAAAACTAATCATTTGCAGGAAAAAATGAGTGGTCAGATCATCCTTCATGCTGAGGTACATCATATAAAAAATCCCAATGTATTTAATTTTACCCTGATCTCCAATAATATTGGTACCATAACCATAGCAAAAAGTTTAGTTATGTGCACAAAATGACCCTAGGTGTCGATGCACCCCTAGACTCCAATCCATCACAACTATAGCAAAAAGACACTAGGTGGTTTTACAATGACAACTTGCTCTCCAATCTAGTTGCTTAAAAAAAAAATTTAATCCAAATTGTTGCTGGGGTGGCTTGAGGAACCAGGGTTCTATTACTAAGCAGAGCTTGTTGCATGAACCCTGGCCCCACCATCTGATCCATGAACTCCAGTTCAATGGCAGAATTTAGACAGAAAGTTTAATGTGCCGCCAATGCACCTACACAACTGCTTTGGATTCTTCCAATGAATTCTTGGGCTTCAACTAATACATGCAAAATATGCACTATAATATTATAGCATGCAACATTTATTATGAAGAAGATTTGGTTTAAATCAACTTGGCACCTTTTCATTGATGACAATTACTGTTTCCTTTCTTTCTTCCACCAAACAGTTATGGTTGTCAATGAAAAGGTGAAAAGTTGATTTGAACCAATTCTTCATAATGAATGTTGAATGTTGAATAAATGTTCTTTGACAGATTATCTAGTGAATTTTTAATCAACCATTTCATATTCTGGAACATTTTCACCTCAATATGTGAATCAATTGTTATATAAGCATCCTACTCATGAGTGGTATGAATATTAATCATTTGTGATGTGCAAGCATTTTGGGAGTATCATGTATGCACATGGATTATTTTTTTTCTGGAGGTGGCATCACTTGACCATAACTTGTTGACCATAGGTAACCTGACCTCAAAATGTTCACCTGCAAAATTAATGTCAAAGGATGCATCATAAATTTTGCCTTGT
Organism: Imbricaverruca yamaguchii; assembly: GCA_034440575.1. Taxonomy (NCBI): domain Eukaryota; kingdom Metazoa; phylum Arthropoda; class Thecostraca; family Neoverrucidae; genus Imbricaverruca; species Imbricaverruca yamaguchii. The sequence continues at coordinate 241,928 of JAOTOL010001162.1, read as the reverse complement.
TGATTGTGCACCATTTTCCCCACAATCTGTGGACACCCTTGAAGTGTAAGAGGACCCTCATATGTTAGTGATGTGTTAGTCATCAAAGTAAAAAAAACTTCTTTATTCGGGCAAGCTGACTTCCAACAACATTTCTCGGTCTGCTCTGCCCATTGGAAAAGGAAAGTTAAAGAAAACTTGAAAACTTTAAATTTTGAGATAAAAAATAAGGGGTCTAAAAAAAATTATAGCCCTGATCGATTTCGCTGTCCATTTCTCATTCCAAATATTTTTTTTTTTCATATCCCCATAATGAGCTTTCCAGATCCAAAAACATGATCAGTAAGTCATGAAAGTGTAGCCGCCGCCCCCCCCCCCCCCTGGTTACGCCATTTTGGGGAAAAATTGTTTTGGGGTGGACCCGGACCCTACTCGTCGAGCACTTTCGATGACACTTCTTTTGTTTTTGTGTGATGCTTAGTTTGGATTTTAGAAGTGGGTTTCTAACCGGCCCCTCCCCCGAGATGGGGTGTGGGGATCTGACCAGATAGACGGCGTGGGTTAAGCAGTGATAGCATGCTCTGCTGGCCAGTAGCTGGACTATTTGTATTCTTAGAGTGCTATATTACGTGTGCAGTTCATGTGCCCCTTTGGGGACAAGTAGCCTAGGGTCAAGTTGCTCGTCTCACAATCAAAAGGTTCTTGGTTCGAGTCTCACCTGTGGCTACTCTTCGCCCGCGACCAGTCGGCGCGAGAGATTGGCGACGCTACATGGCTCAGCTGTCGATGTGTCGTAAAACCAACAGTGAACCGAGGTGCCCTTTTTGGCCCAAATAACTATTCCGGGGTGGTTAGCAGTGGTTTGTGAAGACTTCTATGGATGGCTGTGATTAAGCACAATGCAGTGTCCAAAGGGTTATGGATTTTGGTGTGTGGCTACCAGTTTATTTGTATGGCAGTCTTAACCTGCACCATCTCGAGGGGGTCGTTGGCGACCTCCCCCAAGGCTTTCCGTGAATCAATGCACCCCTAAACCCCAATTCATCATCATCAAGGTTTTCCGTGAATAGTGAAAACGGCACGTGACAGCGCGCCGAAATTTGGCATGCCCTTTTCCCACCTCAATTTGGCATGTTGTGTCAAAATTTTGAAATCCAGTCATCTGGGGTCCACAAGTTAGTTAAGCTCAAGTGAAGTCACCTCCAAAAAAAAGTTCAACCAGTCATCACACTTTAACAGATAAAGATATTTTAATGAAACTTTTGGTGTTTCCTTATCTTTAAGGATGTAACAAGACGTATCATATATGAAAAAGTAATATGCTACTGGTGATCTGACCGGACCTAATTGTCATGATTGCAATCCTTCTCATGTGTGTATTTACTTTGCAGCATTTTGGCACTAAGTGATCTACCATAGTCGGTGCACCTTAAAACCCTAATCACACACAAGAAATTTGAAATGGAGTTCACAATCATTTTCTTTCCAGGCATTTATTAAACTTGTCAAGAATAAGGCTTATTTCAAGAGATACCAGGTCAAGTTCAAGAGGCGCAGGGAGGGGAAGACCGACTACTATGCTCGCAAGAGGCTGGTAATTCAGGATAAAAACAAATACAACACCCCTAAATACCGCCTCATTGTTCGTTTCACGAACAAGGACATCATTTGCCAGGTAAGTTTTATGTTAACTGGATATATGGGTGGGACACCTTTAAATCAAGTTAGTTGTCAATCGATGGTCTTCCTACCTGAAACTGCGTTGATCAGTTCCTTTTTTCCAACATAGGTGGCGCTGACGGGCTTGCTTGAAGTCTATGCGACCTAAACGGGCGTCGGATTGATCATTGTGACCGTGAGTGGGGCATATCTCAGACACATCCAGGAAGTATGGCCTGCTGACGTGATGAACAGGTGTGCGGTGCTGGGTCCCGGTCGGAGTGATGAGTCTGCCGGGCGAAGGCGCCTTAAACCACAACTAACGTCACACCAGGCAGGTGGGGTTCCCTGTCGCCGACAGTCATGGTAGCGGTTGAGAGGGCCGTGACACCAGACAGGAAGGGTTCCATACCGCCGACTGTGATGGCAACGGTGGTCAAGCCATCTAGACGGGGTTTCCTATCGTGCACTGAATCACGTGAGGAAGCAGTTTCACAGCATAGCCCTATGTCCGCTGACTGGTGCTCATAAGTATTGGTAGTAATACTACTACGAATACTAGTACTTTCTCACCATTTTGGTTGTTGGTGCGGCTGCGCACATGTTGGTGATGTCGTTATAGAACATGCAACTATGGTTATTGGCCCAAGATGAGAACAGCCCATCTCTGCAACATTCTATCCTGTATTATGTAGAAGACTCCTTGGCTGTTTTCGCGCACGATTATCGGGCCCTAGTCTGGCCTACAGCGGTCGCAGACTCATTTTTTTCAGCTTCATGAGTAGCCAAGGTTGGACTGCCTCATTTTAATGTTATAATTGCACACTCAGCGTGGAGTACACTTTTAGAAAGCTTGACGTTGAAACGGATATTCTCCGTAGTGAGTAGCAGTTTCAGTCGGTCAAAGTTGGTGCAATTACAGCGCCAACTATAGCCGTCCGTACAGGTCACCGGGCTGCATGACTCAACTGTCGATGTGTTGTAAAAACCAACAGGTCACTGGCCGCCACCTACAGACACTAGGCTGGCGAGCGACATCGACGGCAACGGCATCTCCAAGGTCCCATGGGGAACTTTCGTGCGAAGGTGTTCTGCTATGTTTTCGATATTTTAAGAATCTCGCTCAGTCATTATAGTGAGGATGCAGGCCGATGAGTATGATAGGTACACAATTTGGTAAAGTATGGTGCGTAGTCGTCGAGTGTTCCGTTAGATGTTTGGGCCTTTGGGCACATCGACCAGGTTCGATCATTTAGCGTTGGGTGGCGGGCTGGTTATGACATTGAGCTCCGTACGCCAAGGTGCGGGGGTTGGACACTCGCGCCACCCTGGACATACCTTAATCCCACGGCCAGCTGACGAAACAATAGGTGGCGCCATCAGCCATGATCGATCATCAAGTGCGTCGTAAATCACCGAATAGTGCCAATGGCACTAGAAGCACATATTGGGCTGTTGACGTGGGGCTGAACTGCTTTTTTTCCGGCAGATAGCGTACGCCCGTCTGGAAGGAGACGTGATTGTGTGCGCCGCATACAGCCACGAGCTGCCCCGGTACGGCGTGAAGGTCGGGCTCACAAACTATGCGGCGGCGTACTGCACTGGTCTACTGATCGCGCGCCGCCTGCTCAAGAAGATCCAGCTTGACACTGTGTATGAGGGCAACCAGTCTGTGGACGGCAGCGATTACCTGGTTGAGCCAGTCGATGACGGCCCTGGTGCGTTCCGTTGTTATCTGGACGTGGGCTTGGCGCGTACTACCACCGGTGCCAAGGTGTTCGGCGCTATGAAGGGTGCTGTCGACGGCGGCCTGGACATCCCACATAGCAACAAGCGCTTCCCCGGATACGATGGTGAGGCCAAGAGCTTCAGCGCCGAGTTACATCGCGATTACATCTACGGCAAACATGTGGCCAACTACATGCGCCACCTCCAGGAGGATGACGAAGAGGCGTACAAGCGGCAGTTCTCGCGCTTCATGAAGCTGGGCGTCACCGCCGAAATGGTAAGGGTAACTATGATGGTATACTTCCAGATCGTATGCTTCACAGCCTAACTAATAGTCTATAATTTGTGGTTACATCTTCAAAGCATGTCATTGGCCGAACTTCTGAAATTGGAATAGACTCATGTTTAATGGTTGCTTTTAACATCACTCGTTTTGACAACATTAAGTGCCCGCTTGATCTCCCTAAATCTCACTAAGGCTATGAGTGATATTTGTGTCATTGAAAGTGCATATGCCTCCTAGCAGAAATCCTGACTGCTCAAGTAGGCAGGTACACTATTGACATTGCCATCACCGAGCAATCGGTAATAGCAACCAAGGTCCCAGTTATTAGCATGAATGATCAACACTGGTCGAGACGCCCTGAAATCAAAATAGCTAACTAAGGCCTCATCTAGGCTGCATGCTATGCAGTGATAAAATATTTGTGAAATATGATGGAATATACCACTTTCTCAGCACTGATTGTGCATCATATCCAAGGATTATCCACGTTGTGTTTGTTGCTGTGTGCTTGTGAAGTACCCATGACTCGTTCCCAACAAACATTTTTTTGACACAATTCCAGATACAGAGATTACCTATGATGTGGTGTGTGAAACAATGCGACCTACTGATAACATGACACTGCAACCGTTATCATTAACATAGGCGTCTCGATATATTAACATCAACATGTAAACCAAAAACATGTACTGTTGAATATACTTTTATATACTTTTGGACGCATGGCCGACGCAGTCTACGCGTCCCTAAATTCCAATTCAAATGCACCTTTTGGCAGAAATGGACTTGAAAGATGAGCGATATTTTAATTGACATACTCCCATGTGAGATTTGTTCATTTTAGCGGACCAGTTTCGATATCTCGCGTGTAACTAAAACCCATTAGTTTAACTCTGATGCTATGGCGCCAGTGCCCATGCACCGCAGTACCCATGCACCGCCTTTGTGTGCCGTTTCAGATCGAAGATATATACACTAAGGCCCATCAGGCGATCCGCGCGTCACCTGAAGCTAAGCAGCAGCCCAAGAAGAAGGTGGAAAAGAAGCGGTTCAGCCATAAGCGGCTCACATACGATGAACGCAAGGCCAAGGTCAATAAGATCAAAGAGTCGTTCGTTGCACAGCTGGTGGCTGGAGAAGACGTGGACATGTCCTGAGCGAATATTGTTATTTCTGCCTGGAAATACATATCGCTGGAACACGTGCGTGTTTGAGATAGGAGAAGCTGTTGTCACGGTCGGTGCTGCTGGTATTGTTGAACAGATGGTTGTATTAACAGTGCCACGGCGCAGTTCGATGATGTGCGCTACATAACCAATGCAGTCATTGCGCTGTGTAGTAAAAGAAAGGCAATGTAGCCAGGACGTCGGCATGCCAGTTATGAAATATATTTCCTGCATTCGTATAAGCCGCATGGAAGCAAGAACATTGGCGTTTGCCAGCATACTCGGGAGTTGCGGTGGTTTCGGCAGGCGGTCACTTGAGGGCGGCGCTGTTGCCGATTGATGGGCGCACAGTGATAAGTGTCCGTGCTCACCAACGATCATGTCATGGGCGCTAAATGACCTCGCAGTCGGCGCGCCCCTTTTAACCTAAATAATAAATCAATGATCATGTCAGGTCGGCGAGCTATAGTGTCTTGAGGGATGCTTGGAGATAATGGTAACCATATGGGGCATTCCACGTCAAATCGCACAAGAATTGGCTATTTTGAACCCGACCCCCTCCGATTTTTATGAAAATTGATACACCTGTAGTGCCAAGTGAACGAACCTCACACGCCAACTTTCAGCCCTGGGTGACCTCTGGGGCCAGATTTAGAGGTCATCCTAGGTCGCCTATTTTTACCGACTTGACAACAATCAAATGCATATATATTAGATGTTAATTAACTTAGCGGAACGACATTGGTGTTAAAGTGCGCAGAAACCCTTGGGCATTCAGAAATATGGCAAAAGTTGCACGTGACCTCTCCGTGACCCTTGACCTAACCAGGTCAAAATATAAAAAATCATTTTTATATATGTTTGCCTGCCCCTAATTCGACTAAACGTGGCTGAAATAATGGTTCTGATATTATCTAAGAACGTGCAAAAAAGAAAGGCGGAGACTCTAAAACTTTTGAGATATCGGCCTTTGAGTAGGTATTGTCATAGGACCAAATCGAAGCATGCCCCGATGCTATTTACCACTTCATCGATGATAACTCTGGTTTCCTTGGTCCGATTATCGTCAAATTTGGTGGGCAAATCATCGGTGGCAAGCTGAACTACTTTCCAGATTTTCAAGTTGACCTGACCTCACATGACCTGGCAGTGACCTCTCCATTACAAGCCAACAGGGAAACAAAAATATTTTCTTGAACAAAAAACGCTGAATTTGGCTCGTACAGGCTATATTACCTAGTTTTAGGTTAGGCTACTCCAAACGAGCCAAGTTTTATTTTGAACAAGTATCCTCTGCAAGGTCACGTGAGGTCACTATGAGGTCATGTCACACTTTCGTCAATAACTTTATATAGAATCAAGATAGAGAAATAATTTTAATGCCATCGAGATCCTCTGGTTAATCATGATGTATAATATGATCAAGCTAGGTCATCACTTGACCTCGGTTTAGGGTGACCTGGAGGTAAACTGGGGTCAGGATCAAATGTTCAGCTAGCTAAGTCATGTGATACCTCAATCAACGCGGCCTGACGAGGAAAATATAATTGTAACAAAATTATATTTCTATCTTTATTTTGGCAAAAGTTATTCGCAAAAAAATATGTTTCCTCGGTTTTTATAGCCTGAATATATTGTTTCAGCTCGCGTGCGTTTCGTACTAACATTTTATCGGGAGGGCCAGTAAATGTTTCTGATATGCAAATAGCCGCGACCATAGAACAAGTTGAACAGCAGTACCGTATATTCACGAAGAATTACCAACCTTTTTCGCCACACGTACCTCACGGCCCGTCTCGCTGCCGGAAAACCATCTCACAACCACCATACCATTACGTGGAGACGGAGTAACACGATGGACATTCCTTGTTCCCAGTATCGTGCGAGCAGCTGCGAATCTGTCATTCAACGCTTTGGTTTCTTTGACCCACTCGGTTTTGGGAAAATACTCCACGCACGTGCCGGTGGCATGGTTTTTTACAAACTGATAAAACTGGTCCGGGATCTCAATCAGAGTTCCTTGCAGACTTCCCTTTTTAGCTAACCTTTTCAACGTCCCACCAATGCCATCACACGGTCCCTTTCCGTGAGCGGTTGCGAAGAAATGCCACTCGGCGTCTATTCCAAAGTCGACGGAATGCTCTGCCAAATTTAGGAAATTCTTGCAATTTTTGTATTGCGAGGCAGCACCATCTGAAGAATAAAATATATTCTTGGGGCGCTGGCCTAATTCTGCTTCCAGGCGCTCAATGAGTTTTCCTTGAAACAGGTGGACAGCCACAGTATCATGCGTCAGGCAGTCGGAAATGGCAGAGTAAGAAAAATGTTTGAGGTCCCCTGCGTTGTTTCGCCAATAAGCCACAAACGGATGGATTGTCACCTGCAGTTTGTTCCAGTGATGGGACTGTACCTCATCCTGTGTAACCATAGCGTTGTTTTCGGAAAAAATATCCAATAACAATTACCTCTGCAGGAGCTAGTGTTTCCTTTAGGCCTTTCAGATAATTGCCTTGGGCACGGGCGACAAAATCATGCTTTACAAGTATTTCCAGCTGCTCGCAAAATGATGGCACAAAATCTTCAGAAGTTTGCGTAACCGCCTCTAAGGTGGACCTATCAGTATTAGTCCACTTTCGGTACTCAATGTTATCGATTTCTCGGTTATCATGAATCATATCATGGCCATGAATATTCACGTAAGTTGCAATATTGCATGCATTTAGGCAATACAAACTTCCCAAGGTCATGTTAGTTCATGTGAGGTCATGTCAACCTGAAAATCTGGAAGATAGTTCAGTTTGCCACCGATGACTTGCGCAACAAATTTGACGATAATCGGACGAAGGTAACCAAAGTTATCATCGATAATATGGTAAATAGCCTCGGGGCATGCATGCATTTGGTCCTATGATAATACTAAAAGGCCGATATCTCAAAAAGTTTTCAAGTCTCCGCCTTTCTTTTTTGCAGGTTCTTAGATAATATCACGACCATTAATATAGCACCGTTTCATCGAATTAGGGACAGGCAAACATATATTAAAATATATTTGTATACTTTGACCTGGTTAGGTCATAGGTCACGGGGAGGCCACGTGGAACTTTTGCCATATTTCTGAATGGCCCAGGGCTTCTGCGCACTTTGACACCAATTTCATTCCGCTAAGTTAAATAACACATGAGATATTTGCAATTTATTGATGTCAAGTCGGTACAAAATCGTGACCTAGGATGACCTCTAGATCTGACCCGAGAAGTCACTCTGGGCTAAAAGTTGGCGTGATGTGTTCTTTTACTTGGTACTGCAGGTGTACCAATTTTCATCAAAATCGGAGGGGGTCGGGGAATTTCTTGTGCGATTTGACGTGGAATGACCCATATATAATTTTGTTTGGCCTGTACTACTGTACAGGTGGAGTGATTTCCAAATTTTTTGGTGTTAAGGTCGTAAAACTTGAGTTTGGTTCTAAAAAGACGATCTGCAAAGTCTTAGAGCAATTTGAGGCCGGGAAGCCGCCGCGCCTCAGGGCCGAAATGAGGTTTTTCTACCAGCTTGCGGGATCAAGCCCGATTTCAGGAATTTAAATTAGATAGCAAATAAATATTTATTTCATTGCATTGTAAAGTTTTTCGTACACCGCTGTGCTAATTTTCTCTTCCGTAACTTGAAAATTGTGCCTGCCATGACGCAGAGTTCCGAAGGTGCGCCGCCCGCAGCGCCACCACTGCCCTCTATCGGCAGAAGCATGAACTGCAACCATTCACCGTTCATTCCGCAATACAAGTATCTTTCTTGGTCAACTGGGGGGGGCAGGTAGGTAACGTATTTGATACAGTGCACAATGTGCTGACTTCTTATGCGCACAGCGCTATTTTATTACCATTCCAGCGACTTCTATCGACAGTTATACGCGATTGGAGCGTAGCCACGTAGCTTTGGCATATCGTGACTTGCCTTTCAGCCTCCAAGCTCACAATGTTCACCTGAGATACCCTGCTAGCATGTTTTCTTGGCCGCATGTGAATTATTGCTGCAGATATTACACCTAGTGTACAATTCTCGGTATTATTGTGCTTTTAGGTATCCACAGGATAGGTTTCACACACATTTTCCTGCCATGAAGCAAAGAAAGTTATTTGGTTTCATGTGGTTCGTTTAGGTGTCTCATTCATAAACATTTTCATTGTCAGCAAAAATGTTGATTTTTCCTTTAAAAGCATTTCAGGCCAGGTTTGGATAGGTTGTTCATTTGATGAATCTTGAGAAATAGGTACGAAACCTGTCTATTTTTGTATATTTCTTTTCTCATGGCAGCTTGCTTAGGCTATGCTATTTCTTCTTATTTTCAACATTACTTGAATGCTATATTACCAAATTGAAGGTCACCTTTTTAGTGTTCTTCTATTTGCCAACTGAAAAGCAAGCATTTTCAGAAGAAATGAGTGGTCACATGTCAACCATGTTCATAAACCGTTGGAAAAGGAAGGTCCAATCATTCAAGATTACCTTAATTCATAAATTTAGCACCTCTTGTGGGAACAAAGATAACTTATACTTTTTGGGTTTCATTAAGTTATAAATCTTAACATCAGATATCCTATGATAATATATTTGCTTTACAGGGGAAAATCATGTGATCACTGATTAGCATGTCTTGTATACAGTCTAAATTACAAATTACTGAAGCTCCTCAGATGGCAAGTGGAGAAGGTTTAGATAAAGAAACATATATGGAAGAACATTGGAATGCAGAACTGGTGCTGGGGACGAGTAGCCTAGGGGTAAGTCGCTCGTCTCACAATCGAAAGGTTGTGGGTTCGAATGTCACCTGTCGCTACTCTTCGCCCGCGATCAATCCGCGTGAGAGATTGGTGACGCTACATGACTCAACGGTCGATGTGTCGTAAAACCAATAACCAACCAACCAGAACTTGTGCTGATTTTGTTTGCTCACTTTGCTGTCCTGAACCCTCCAGCTTGCCATGCCAGAATTTACTGTGCCATATCTAATTATTGTTGAATAACTTTCACCTCCACTGTGAAAGGACAACATAAAGACATAAAGACATAAAAGATTAGTGCAACTATGAGCCACAAGGGCCCTTCTTGGTTGCACTCTGTACACTGAACCAGTTGCCCACCAAAACTGTCAATCAGCCCTCCCTGTAATACTGAAAAACAAGCCCTATATTCTTATATTGATTGTCTATGCTGTTTTTAAAGATGTTCAATGTGCTACTACTGACGATGTTTTCTGGCAGCTAGTTCCAGTGTTCCACTACCCTGTTGGTGAAGAAAGTTTGCCTTAACCTTGTTCTGCTGTGGTTAACTTTAATTTTGAATTTATGACCTCTAATTGCATCATTTCTGTTAAATTCAAACATTTCCCCAAGGTATCCCCTCTCCAGACCATTGACAAATTTAAAGACCTCGATGAGATCTCCTCTCAGCCTTCTATATCTAAGTGAAAACATATTCAATTTCTTCAATCTTTCCTCATATGCCAGGTTGCTTATGCCATTAACCATTTTTGTAGCCCTCTTTTGTATTCTCTCCAGAAGCCAACAATCTTTTTCATAGCTAGGAGACCAAGCTTGGATGCAGTATTCCAAATGTGGCCTGACGTATGCACAGTAAAGCTTCCTGATCACTTCCTCACTTCTGTATGATACATTCCTATTTATTGCCCCGAGCATTCTCAGTGCCTTCTTCCTGGCTTCCTTGGTCTGTTCTGATGCCCCCAGTTTTGTGTTTAGAATAACACCTAAATCATTCTGTTGAGTCACTGATAGCACTTGGCCACCCATCAAGTATGGAGCCTTCATATGCTGCTTACCTACATGCATGATTTTGCGCTTATCAAAGTTAAATTTCATTTGCCATTCTTCGGACCACTTCACAAGTTCGTCTAAGTCTTTTTGCAGCGAGATATGCTCATCCTGACCTGTTATTGCCCTAAAGACCTTCAAATCATCCGCAAATTTCAAAACTTTACTGCTTAGGCCACTTTCAATGTTATTTACAAATATAATGAACAGTAATGGCCCTAGTACTGACCCCTGGGGGACTCCACTAAGAACATTTTGCCATGATGACTTTGTACCATTTAGCATCACTCTTTGCTGTCTATCTGAAAGCCACAACTCTATCCATTTTAAGATGCTACCTGCAATACCATGGGACTGAAGCTGTATCATTAACCGTTTATGGGGTACCTTGTCAAAGGACTTACTAAAGTCAAGATATGCTACATCAACCTGATTTCCCTGATCAAATTGTTCTGTGGCGAAGTTCAAAAAGTCCAAGAGGTTTGTGAGACACGATCGTCCTTTTCTAAACCCATGTTGAGTATTTTGAATCAATCTGCTACCTTCCAGATAACTAACTATTCTATCCTTGATAATTGATTCGAGTACCTTGCATACTAGGGATGTGAGACTTTTTGGCCTATAGTTTTCAACTTTCCCTCTTTCTCCTTTCTTGAAAATAGGAACTACATTTGCCCTTTTCCAATCGGTTGGAATTTCATTATGTGAAACTGATCTACAAAATATTATACTAAGTGGAAATGCCAGTTCCTTTTCAGTTTCCCGCAACACCCTAGCATAAATTTCATCAGGTCCTGCTGCCTTATTTTGCTTTATTTTCCTGATATGATTGTAAACAACATCACTATCAATGAAATCAACATAATTTGTCAGATCCCATATCACTGAACTATGGTGTGTGGTCGGCAGATTGGTCATATCTTCCAATGTAAACACTGATTTGAACTGCTTGCTCAGCTCCTCAACCATCTCACTATCCTCACCCAATGTAGTCCCGTTTACTTCCAGTGCACCAATTGTGCTATAAACTTTACTCAGCTTGTAGAAACTAAAGAACTTTTTACTGTCCCCATTACAGTTTCTAGCTAAATCCAGTTCTTTTGCTCGCTTTGCTGCTCTGGTTTTTTGCTTCACAGTGTCTCTAGCTTTTCGATACGCCTTTAGATTAACGACATTTGAGGCTTCTTTAAAAACTCTAAATGCAGTTTTCTTAGCCTTAATTGCTTTTATCACGTCTGGTGTAAGCCATGCTGGCTTTCCTACCCTTCTTTTGCGTCTTTGCTTTTGGGGGACATGTCTAATCTGAGTTTCCTTCAAGTATGATTTGAACTTTTCCCACATTTCACAGGCATTTAAATTGGAGAATTCTTCTTCCCATCTGATGGCACTTAAAGCCGCTCTCATTCCGTTAAAGTCTGCTCTGTTGAAATTTGGAACCTTTACCAAATTATCCTTGATAATTTCCCCTACATGTGCCTTGAATCTAACTATGTTATGGTCACTTTTTCCCCAGAGTTTCGCCTACAGTCAAGTCTTGAACCAAGTCACTTAAATCCGAGAATACAAGGTCCAAGAATGAACCATGCCTGGTAGGTTCCGATACAAACTGGTGTAAGAACAGGTCCTCTTCAAGGCATTTCCTAAACATTTCGCATGATGGGGTGCCAACACCAGCATATTCATAACCTTTTAGATTAAAGTCACAACTTACATGCATCATACAATGTTGATATTAGCTGATGCTGATGCACTTTAAACCAGATTGTCTGACAAATCTGCTAAGCCACTAAACAATTGCATTGTCATACTGATGTTTGTACACACCACCAATGGCAGCGCCACATCCATATGGAGCTTGAATAGGATTCATTCCATTCTCAATTTCCATTCATCAAACTTCATACAATCCAGTGCAGTGAAAACAATCACATTTATCATTGAGATTATGGATATACAAACTATAATATTATCCCACCCTTTGCCCTATCAGCTTTATATCAACTGATAGGGTTTATGGTGAATAGTGGCATTTTGGAGATGTGGGAATATTATCCTTGGTCCGTTCCAAGTCAATTTCAAGGGGAATTAGAAATCATGTTTGTGAATGAGGTCAAAAAGGTAAATATGGTGGGTCCAAGCACTACCAAAGGTATAGAAAACTCCGCACTTAACCTTTTGGAGGAAAAGGATTACAAGTACCAACAGGGTTGCAGTAAAAATGTTCCTGTTGCAACACACCTGGTGCGTGGACCATTCCAATTCCACCGATTTGAAGACTGTTGATTTCTGATATTATTCACATTTCAGAAGTGTTGTACTTTATATTTCCGACTCTAGGAAAGGAGCCATTCGAGCCGACATGTCCATTTCAAGACCATCGGATGGCACTTCTGGGAATCTCCTGGACTGACATTTTCGGACTCCTTGGCCGCGATCGGAGAGGCGTGTACCCAGTGTGGCCTACTCTTACAATTGGTTTCGCCATTGGGTACGGGTTGAGTTGTTAAACTGTTGTGAAAATAAATAGTAGAACGATTGCGTTGATTGATGTATGTGATCCGTTGTGCATTTTAGTTTCCTTGGTGTCCTGTGTGGTGACTGACTAGACTCGGCGATCACATTGACTACATCAATGCACATGTTTGATCAGAGGACATTGTTTTCGATTGCTATGATTTTGCGGAAGCCATGCCTCTTACCGACCCTGAACTTGCCCCACCAAAACTTTGGCTTCACCCTTTCTAATGTTAGGCACCGAGGAAATACCTTCACCCGTCGTCATCACAGTTCAAGCCTGCTGTGCTCCAATGCTCCATCAAGGTCGGTGTGTTTTAGCATACATATGGGCGCATACATAGTTTATTTAAGCCGTTGTGTGTTTGTCAGTGTGTGAAGTGAGGGGAGGGTGACGGTGACGTTCAGGATATACATGACGTTGACGATGACGATGGACCCGATTCCACTGTATGACACTAGTCGCATGCTATAGCTATGTGGCTTCACCTGTTACTGGACGATTTCTCCGTTGGCGAGGATGCTGAATGAACACAAACATACACATCGTCAAATACAAATCAGAATTATTGAGTTCTGAAAATATAGTGGGCGAATTCCGATGATTTTTTTTTGTGGTGGGGGGGGGGGGTCAAATAAACTTCGCCCCAATTATTTTCAAAAATATACAACCCTGGTCCATGATAGTCAGCGGGAAAAGAGTATCTGGTACATCTGCCCACGTGGTGAAAGTGACGGAAAGTCGCCAGATTGAGCCGTTTCCGAGTGCAAGGCCCAATTGTGAAAACGCTGAAAAACGTCACCTTCGATTTTCACTCCCGTGTGTGTCTAAAAAATCACCCGTAAACGGGCCACATGGCGATATTGGCAATTGTGGCAACACTAAGGTGTAAGTTTGGTGCCGATCGGTCGATTGGTTGTCGAGATATGGCGCTGTGAATTCGGTCGATCGTAAGCTCTAAAATTGCTGGAAAAGTCCCAGTTTTACGTGCTATTCCGATGGGCGGCCGGTGGATGAACCGTCCCCTCAGCACCCCCGTGACGCTCACGCGCTGCGCGTTGACCCGATCGTGACAAAATATCGTCCAACGGATAGCCAACATTTGGGGCTTTCACCTGATATCTACGATATCTTGTTATCTGCGTTGTGAGCCGTGTCAGACGCAAGTATGAGCCCGCGTCGGCCGCCGCGTGGAATTTTCCAAATCGCATGTTAAACCAATGAGGTGGTCGCGCCAACTTTGAGCACGTGCCATGTGCCCCTAGGCTAGGCACACCACATCATACATCAATTGTCTGTCGGCTGTGTAAATTTGAAGCACGTGCTACCCATAGTTTAACCTGCAGACGATGGCAATCAACGAAAGGTAAAAAAGGGGACAGATAGAAACATGTGTACTCAAATAATATAGAAGACAAGCGCCTTGGCCCTTCCTCCGCTGCGTTAAGGCAAAAATTTCCAGTTGGTTTCATGCAAATCGGTCACATGATTCGGTGGCTATGCCAATTTTAATCCTCTGGTCTCTCCGGTCAGATCCTCACGCCCCGTCTGGGGGTGTGTGTTGATAGGAATCCCCTCTAAAATTCAAGCTAAGCGTCGCACGAAAAATTTAGGCTAAGCGTCGCACGAAAGGGAAAGAGGTGTCATCGGAAAGCGCTCGATGAGTATGGTCCGACACCACCGAAAAAAATCCCCCACACGTGACGTCACTAGGGGGCTTAGATTTTCATGCGCATCATGTTTTTGACCCTGGGGAGTTCATTTTGGGGATATTTGAAGACAAAATTTGAATCAGAAAAGGACAGCGACATCGACCAGGGCAATGCAATTTTATGGGCACCCAAAAACCGAAATTATATTTTGGGTTTTGGGTGGCCCCCTGTGCATGGCAACCAAAATCAAAATGTGCGTGTGTCCGATGTGCGGAGCGCGGGCCGTGGCTTATGGTTATGGCACCACGGACGCGCGACCCGCTCCCGACTGTTCGCCCCGACAGCGCCAGTCGCGTCAGGGCTAGGCCCGCGGTAACTACGTACATACATAGTGAGGACGTGCACAGTGAATATATAGAGACCATGATCTATCAATGTATCGCTAGCAGACAGTGAGGACTAAGGGCGCACAACCACAGAAGCCTATGCAATGTGACCCCCACTATTCAATTTGGTCTGCCTATTGCCTTCATGTACTTTGTCCCCTTCGATAATTTTAAGAAATAAGCAGGTGGCCCGGCCCTTTCGACGAAATGGGCCACCTCTCTATAACATATGTTATGTGGTGCCGTCCACCATATCTCGAACACGAATTTTCCAAATTAACAGCCTCATGTCTCAGATTTAGATGACAATTGGCATACAGGGTTATCCGAGGCCCGGAAACGAGTGCTGATAATTTCAGCTGAATCGAAGCAGCGGTTCACGAAATATAGCCTGCGGCGTTTTTCCAAGTTCGCACTGAAGGTTAAACTTCGAGAGCCGATATCTTAGTGTAATGTAGATATAAATGATAAAACTGCATATCGTTGGGATCGCAATGAGCTCGTCTTTCGATTCCTGGGTTCAGTTGGTTTGTGGACATTTTGAAAATATGACCCCGTGACCTCGGGTAAAATGACCTGTGATGACCCCTAGTACAACGATATTTATATAATTATTGATATAAAACGAAAGCCTCATCATTTATCTTTCCGATGCAAAAATACAAATAATGTATATTAGACGCCTAATATCAGTTTCTGTAACAAATATTGGGTGACCTATGGAAAAATGACACCTAAATTGGCTGGCTATTCAGTAAGCTTTGTCTCGCCGGTGCCTCTGAAGCACACAATACCAAGTATGGTACCGAGTCATCAGCGAAGACATATTTTGACTAAGCATGGCTGATATAGCCAACAGTAAACATCGTTTCAAGATATTACGCATGGGGATGAATGGTAGGGATTTTCATAAGTTTGTGTCCGCTTCAGAAAGCTAGGCATGAACACTATGACCGCAAATTCGCTGCATAAACGCAAGAGAGATCAAATATTGACGCTACATTCTGGGTTAATAGTCTGGCGAAACAACGATGAGATGGCGTTTTTTTTGCAAATCATCAGATTGGCGACGTAATTAAATCAAACATAAACATGCTTATTTCTTGCATAGTTCACTGAGCAGAACTATGTTTTACAAACATATTGAGACCTGTGAAATTGTCACACTTGGTACATGCTATGCAACCACCAAAAATATACATAATTCATAGGACAATGGCATGGTAACGTACTGGTTTATTTCGTTTATTAATAGCATAAAAAACGTGGCAGAGACGCCTAATTGCGCCTGTAGTCCTAATACTTTTTCCTGCTCACACATGCACACACATATGTTGGCAAATGAGCGATTGTGTTATGAATTGCATAGTGCACGCGTATGCACCATTGCACATGTACGGTCCAGGGGGATAGCGTTCTCTCATCGCACTTCACTTCCTGCTTACCTTCACGACACGTCCCGCGTCACTGGAGAGTCCGTGCACCGCGATGGACGTGAGGTCTGAGGGCGGGAATCTGTGGAACCGCTGTGCACCTTTCACCGGAACTGCTCTCGAGAATCGCTGTCGGAGATAAGGTGCTGCTTCTTTCACTTCCTGAGAGCTGACAAAGACGAACCTGACAGAGCTGACATACTTCACATCATACCTATACCACTGGTACCTATACCACCTATACCAATGAGGTATATAGGTTAATGTATCTTCACTCGAACATCTGACCACCAATGATTAATCAATGCATACATCAAGCAGGTTGTGTGTGTTCATTATGTATATATATATATATCTATATATATGTGTGTGTGTGTGTGTAGTTCTCGCCAGACACAGGACTTGACGCATTTCCGCTGGAGGTTTGGCTGCTGGAGTCACTTAACTGAACCGGCGAAACCTCTTGCATTTTGATATTTTTAAGATCCTTAAGCAACCTTCCAATGCAGTTCGTGCACAAGAATACGTCCTTCTGAATTCGACTGCCATTCACCTGTTCGACCAGTTGCTCAAATGACGGCCTGACACCCTTAGTTATATGAGATTTATGGCAATTATACGGATCAGATCAGCAAAGCCGTACAATTGATCCGGCCTTGCGAAATACCAGGATAAGCCAGCACCGTTTCACTTTGTTAAGAAACAGACCACTTCACTTCGTGTCTGGCTTCGACTGAGCACACAATTCCGATTCCACACTCACGGTTTCACGCTCGCTTACGTTTCCCTTATCTTATCGCTCCGCTCGTGTCAGCCCGGTCGGTTTACGCGGCGTAACTAGACCCCCATCCTCCCAAACAACGGGGATAAACGCCAAGGCAGCGTAAACTGGGATTGAAGTTCACAGATAACGCTATCCCGTTTCGTACCAACTGGGATCTGCGTGGATGTCGACTGCCGAACATCAACTGTCCTCTGAAGCCCGTGCGTACTTACCGGTGTGCATCAGGTAATGTTGCACATCTGACATTTAATGGTATCCCAGCCTGGGCTAAACGTGAGTTTATTGTTGGAAATAAGATTAAGAGGCTTACACATATTTGCCAAGCACACCCGTAACGCGCTACGATGTTTGACTCTTTCGAAGAACTGGACAACAAAGCTTACAGAACATCAGGTATATTTAACCGGCATTTTTTTCGCATATGTCAGGCAATATTTGTTACAGAATCTCGTATTAGGCGCTTAATATACATGTTTTTTTGCTTCATTTGAAAGATAAATGATGAAACTTTCGTTCTACATAAATCATTTTATCAATATCATTCTACTAGGGGTCACCACAAGTCACGTTATCCTAGGTCACTGGGTCATTTTCTCAAACTGCACAAATGAAAAACTGACTTCAGTAATTGAAAGATGAACTCATTGCGATTTCAACGGTATATATTTTTCACAGTTTATCTCTACATAACACTAAGCTATTGGCTCTCGAAGTTTGACCTTCAGTGCGAACTCAGAAAAACGCCGCAGGCTATAACTAGTGAACCGCTGCTCCGATTGAGCTAAAAACCTTAGAAATCGTTTCAGGGCCTCAGATAACCCTGTATACCAATTTTCATCAAAATCTGCGACAGGAGGGTGTTAGCCATGTTCGAGATATGGCGGACGGCACCATATGTTATATATGCCTTCACTTCGCATCACGACAACTTCTGAACGGAGCATAATACATCAGTAAGGAAAGAACGGTAAGGTTCCTTGATCAATTCTGTATCATGGAAGGCAGATGCAATCCTCCTGTGATGGCTGAATCAATTGGAAAAAAAAGGAAATACGAAGTGCGTACCCTGAAATCCTATAGGTGCACAGTAGGGTGTGTCACGAAGGACATTTTTTTTGGAAATTGCACTTTGCTTAGTGAAATTATCGTGCAGATCACCTTTATAAAACCTGTGGTCGAAGCCAAATCGAGATCAAACAATAAACAAAATATGCGACAGGCCGATAAAGAAGCAAATTTGCCGGGCGCCCGGCGTTGAAGTCTCCAGTGATGGCGCTCCGTTGCGATTGGCATCTAACACCACGCGTCCGGCCACCGTCGGAGCGCCGCCGCGGCGCTGTGACGAAAAAGGCGGCAGTCGGTGCTGTGGATGACTGCTGAATGGATTCTGGTGATGAAGCTCATTAATAAAACTCAATGAAAGTGTTTAGTGGGGTAAAAGGCTTTTGATAAGCACCAGTCGCTTAATAAGTTGCCTGGATATCTGACGCATGAAAGAAAGGTTCGCTTTACTTCGCTTGTTCGTTCCATTTTCAATCAGTAGATCTATCAGCGTATAATGCTAATATTTTCACTTTTGAAAGCTTGAACATCTTCAAAATTCCTCGTCTGTTTATATCGAAGACCAATTAAATCATTCTGAGACACTTGATATCTTATTGTTATGACAAATAGACTAGGCGAAATCGGCGTCATGCTCCGTTCCACTACAACCGAAGGAGACTGGCATACAGCGACGTCACCTTTTGTACGAGCGGCCACATTTGTTGTACGAACTATCATTTTATAACTGTACTACTTGTCTACATGCTCGACAGAAAGCCCGACATGATATCCTTTTTGCTGCTGAGCACTGGCATTGCTGACCTGTGTTTCAACTTCGCCACAATGTAACCGTGGCGGGCCTCTTCACCAATTACCTTCAAAGACGCCTCGGTCACCACTTTCACCATCCGTTCCACCGTCTGACTGTGCACGGGGTATGGCGGTACTTCGAGAGGACTCGCGATGATGTCTAGTAAGTCATCATCGGACAGTTGTTGCGTCAAGGGCGGCTCGGTTATCTCCTCATTACACCAATCAATTAGCTCCATGATGCTGTTTGCCCCCATATTCACTTTTGGAAGCTTGAACTTCCGCACTTCGTCAGTATCACTATCGACTTGAGTTCTGCGACACTGCTGGATTTGAGTGACCGCCCTTTCCCGTGTGGCTTGATCTTGGCCCGCTGCCATTGCTAGCAGTACTGCCTCAGGGTGACACCAGTAGCTGTTGCGCTGTATTACCGGCTGCACTATGGCCGCTATCTCAGGTCGCAAACTTCTGAGAAGTTGCACGCTGTGCAGCGCATTGCCAGGACCGTCAGAACATTTCCAGTTCTTCTTGATGCAGAACCACATGGGAGTATAGTGTCACACGATGAACTCCGCTAGCATTCTCAGACTGTCTGATGGCTGTTCGGTTGATATGTAGAGCCGGAGAATTCGCGCCGCCAGATTCAGCCACCTGGAGTGGTTTAGTGGACCGATCTTCATTTTCGCAGTTCTATCTGAGATAGAACTGCGGCCCGTCTGGACACTACGCGCCAGACTGTACAGAATAGCCTGATCTGAACTTAGGTCACTGAGGATCTACTGCGTCATTTCTGAAACATTTCCGCCATCGATTGGCTCAAAATCGACCACTGGCAAGGTTTCTACTGCGCCTGCAGCAGCCCGGCCAATCAGCCCACTAAACGACTTAGGTCCTGTTGTGACTCCATCTAACTGGCTAAATACTGCACGAAGATTAAGTTCATTTGCATGAAGTTGGCACACAAACCAGTGGACGGGGCGTTTTTGTCAGAACTCAAACAAACGGATAACACCACCTTTTTGGCCAATATTAACTCTCGTGCCATCACAGCCAAGCACAGAAACATCCGCACCAAACTCATATGCCACGGCGTTCAGGTCCTGAAAAATGTCCTCCGCTTTCCCAGTCTGTGGGGTAAAATGTCCTAAATATGCACTGTCTGGCTCGGATACAAGCACAATGTGCTCTTCCATCTTCTTTGAACTGGCTGTCATACGCGTGTCGTCTTTTCTACCGTCGAAGTAGAGACCAGATACACGACCTGCATGATCCTCATGGCTCTGGGCTACTACCTCTCTTCTAATCCGATCCCTTGCTCGCCATACTTTTTTGCTATCCACTATGCAGTCCATATCGTCAGAAGTGATCCGACCAATGTCCACTTGGAAACCGTTTATGATCGCAGCACACGCACGATTAGACACTCCGTACCGATCTGCTGCTAGAGCCGTATTTAGCAGTTCGTCTGTGTTACTGTTCACCATGTTACTGTTCACCTGTTCACCACTCATTGACTACAGATGTGAGCGATGATGAATCTGTGGCGGAATCTTGGTCTGAATTAGAATATAGCTGGGCCATTCCAGAAGGTCCCGGTTGTGGTGATGTGACTCTCTCGGCGGTCAGACGCCTCCTTTCGTCCATGGCGCGTCGACGAGTGGTTTCACGGATATCTGCGGTGCCGATTTGCATTTGGCGAGGTCCTCTCTGGTCTTGGACAAAGGGAGACTCCATTCGTGGCACTTTGTCGGCCATCGCACATTTGCAGCTATCGATATCAGCGCATTTGCAGTGGGCTATATCAAACAATTTTCCAAACCACTCATCACCGGACGGACGTACATCTGGTGATGTCGACTTCTTTCCAGCAGTTTTCATGTATCGCAAGTAGCGATCGCGGCATTCTCGAACCATATGTTCGACTCGGGCCCTCCCAACAATTGGTATTCCTTCGCAGCACCACATTTTCATCACACTTTCCGCGACAAACTTTATATGGGGTGCTAGCCTCTCTTTCAACCTTTCGTTCGCAACGCATGAGTCTCTATTCACTTTACTCAAGTAATTCAGAACGTCAATTCTCGTGGGTAGTCGGTTTGTTTTTAGTTCAGAAGGAACCAAAAGCCCTTTGGTGGAAGCGCGGGTCGTCATGTTCGAACTCTTACCCCGATCACACCGACGCAGGTAATATCACACTTCACAGGCAGTGGGCACAACTTGCAGACACCAAACCACTCTTTTTCGGGCCGTCCCGCCGGGTCTCCGCCGCCGACTGCCTTGTCTCGGCGGCCCTCCCCTCCCCTGTCTCCCCCTCCCCTCCCCTGCCCCGTCTCGCTCTTTGTGTTCTCTACCCTCACCGTGCGCCGGCCGTCTCCCGCCACATCCCACCCCCTCCCCCGCGCCATGCGACGATCGCCGCCGGCTCGTGTCGCCCTCGTTAATAGGTTGTCCCTACTGCTGATAATCCCAGTTTCCCTTGAAACTTGAGTAACGAAAAGGAACAGGAGACTTGGATTGACTAACAAAACAGGGATGTATGGCATGCGAAGCTATTTTGTGTCGTTAGTGCGTACGTAATTTATTCGAATGATGATTCATAGCACTGTGAAAGGTGGAGCACAGACAAAGGAAAGTGGAGCGATCAGTCCTTCAGTGAAGTTTAATCCTTACAATCAGATATATCCCGGCTCCCCTGATCTGTTTTTGAATTACCAGAATCCATTCATAAGTCATCCACAGCACCGACTGCCGCCTTTTTCGTCACAGCGCAGCGGCGGCGCTCCGACGGCGGCCGACGCGTGGTGTTAGATGCCAATCGCAACGGAGCGCCATCACTGGAGACTTCAACGCCGGGCGCCCGACAAATTTGTTTCTTTATCGGCCTGTCGCATATTTTGTTTATTGTTTGATTTCGATTTGGTTTCGACCACAGGGTTTTTTAGGTGATCTGCACGATAATTTCACTATGCATAAGAAAAACCGTTCAGGCGACACACCCCAGTGCACAGCCTAAAACTGTCCACGTTTCTGTGTTTTCGCTTTCCCTCCGCTAGGTGGCAGGTTGGTGCCGATGATACGCGCAGATGAAAGGCATCGACGCGGTGTTTCCAATCCAGGCGTACATCATGATAACCGGACAAATGTATGTAAAGCAAATGTACGTATGACAGATATACGTATGAAAGGGTACATAAGCGCAGATGTACATATGGCAATTGCACGTAAGCGCAGATGTACGTATGGCTAATGTACGTATGCCCAAATGTACGTATGTCAAATGTACTTATGCGCAAAAGTACGTATGCGCAAAAGTACGTATGCGCAAAAGTACGTATGCGCAAATGTACGTAAGCGAAAATGTACGTAAGCGCAGATGTACGCATACGCAAAAGTACGTATGCGCCAATGTACGTAAGCGTAAATATGCGTTAGCGCAAATGTACGTAAGCGCAAATGTACGTATGCGCAAATGTACGTATGCGCAAATGTACGTATGCGCAAAAGTACGTATGCGCACGTGTACGTAAGCGCAAATATATGCATGCGGAAAAGTACGTATGCGCAGATGTACGTGAAAGAAAATGTACGTGGGGCATATGCACCTAACCAAATGTAATCAAACGCGAAGGCACGTACGCCTAAATGTACCTGCATTGGCTGATATGTACATTTTGTCTTGTCTCCTTTTACGCTTAGGTACTGTTGCGCTTGCGCAAATTTGCGCTTACGCACTTTTGCCCTTACGTACATTTGTGCTTACGTACTTTTGCGCATGTGTAC
Organism: Imbricaverruca yamaguchii; assembly: GCA_034440575.1. Classification (NCBI taxonomy): domain Eukaryota; kingdom Metazoa; phylum Arthropoda; class Thecostraca; family Neoverrucidae; genus Imbricaverruca; species Imbricaverruca yamaguchii. Next base: position 218,878 of record JAOTOL010001162.1, on the reverse strand, counting down.
ATTTGCGTTTACGTACTTTTGCGTTTACGTACTTTTGCGCATACGTACATTTGCGCTTACGTACACTTGTGCATACGTACTTTTCCGCATACGTACATTTGCTTACGTACATTTGCTTGCAAACATCTGTCATACGTACATTTGTACTTACGCACATTTGTCCCAGAATCGTACATCATCCATGGTCATATACCAGAAGTGCCCTTCTATGCTAGAATACTGCTAAATCATATTCCGGTTTGGGATTCTCCCGAGAAATCTACTGAATATGGTGTTTTTCATTATCGCACTATAATGGCGCTTTTCCTACGATATACATCCTTGCCGCGTGAAAACATATTCACTGAATCTTCGAGGTTTTTATCATTTTTATTTGTTCCCGTGCCAGAGGCTTTGAAGCAAAACATACCATCCCTTGAATTAACCTAGTAAAATCTGGCCGTGGTTGATATTGTTGGAGTGCATGCATCTCAAACAACTTATGTCAATTAAGGCCGATACAATATAAACGTTGTCATCATGTCCTTGAAGTCATTAATGTCGGCTTTCCGCTCTGGCTCTACTCTTGTGATTAACTTATCCACCACCACCAACCAATATACCAACCTATCTTGTACGTTGGTATGATATCAGCTATCATATTGTTCCTGTTATGCTATGTGCAATCATGTACGTACAGTTGGGTTAATGTGAAACGTTTTAGAACCAAAATTGTTCTGGGATTATCCTTTAAAAAAACTTCCTACATGTATTGTTAGGCAATATTATTGCTGCTAAAGGTAACCACTGGGCAGCTTTTACACACATTTTACCTCCATAAAGTGAACCAAAGGGTTATGTGTGGTTAAGTTAGGCTAGGCTGGGCTTTTGTTATAAATTATAGAAAAAAATGTTGAAATGAAAAAAAATCACATTATTGTGCTTTAAGGTTGTAACAAGACATGTTTTATACACATTTGCATGCATGATGGAAAGAAATGGGTTTGGTTTGACTAGGATATTTTGTTAGTGAAAACAAAACTGAAAAAGAACACCTTTTTTAATTAAAAAACAATGTTACCTAGGTTAGGTTTTGCACTCGGAAAATTTTATGAAAATGAATTGGATATTTTTCTTATTTTGTCTTTCACACTATTTTTTTTCATAAAGATAGATTAGTCTAGGTTAGGATTTGTTGCATTTTTATATTCCTTTAGCATTTCTTTTCATGCTGTTCTATGCTTTTCATTGTATATCAAAATAAAAGCCAATTTTTTGGTGCTATCTTGCTCACAGCTTGAAGAATAAGTATTTGCACAGAAAATAGGTGGTCCCATCATCCTAGTCACCTTCATGAACTGTGTATTGGGAAGATAAATTCCAAGAACTCATGGAACAA